>PVIC010004051.1:0-33787 GCA_004025085.1 Thryonomys swinderianus
TTGTTTTGCTTTTTTGAGACAGGGTCTTGCTTGTAGTTCAGGCTGGCCTTGAGCTTACTATGTGGCTCAGGCAAGCCTCGAACTCAGCAATCCTCTTGCCTTTCCCTCCTGAGTGCTGGGATTACAGGCTTGAGCCACCAAGCTTGGCATTTGTGGTATGTGTGACTGATTGCTGGTGGATGTGAGCCACCACAACTGGTATTGTTGTATGTGGTTACCAGGGATCAAACCAGGGACCTTGGGCTTGCTAGGCAGGCGTTGGAACCACTGAGCTAAATCTCCAGCCCATTTTTTTTTTTTTTGATACAGTTTGTCTCTTGCTAGTGTAGTAAGATGGTATAGAATTTTTTTGAGCATCCTGGGAAATCTTCAGGAAAGTTCATCGAGCTCCTGAACAACTTATTTTTTTTTATCAACTTTTCTTTCTTATTTATTCAGATAGCTTGTGGTCTATAATTTGTCTTCTTCTTTTTTAAAGCACTAATGTGTTGTCAGACTTTGATTTTAAAAATACTTGTCAGTGACTTTTCAAAAGAGTTTTCCTTTAATTTTCCAAAATTCTGTCAAAAGCTATTACGTGAATAAGTTTCAGGGATTCACAGAAATATGAGAATATCAAACTAGACGTTTAAGTTCATGGATGTGACTTAGTGACCGGTTTAAATTTAGAGTGGCAGTTTTTTAAATGGAGGGCAAATTTTAAGTATCTTAATATGTAATTTTTTTCCTCTCAGGAAATGTTTTCTTTCTTGTATCCTAACCAGTTCTATTTATTTCTCAAATGCACTTTTCATCTCATTTTTTTTACATATGAACTTTGAGAGTTTTGTGTAATAGCAAACATATTTTCTGTCATTTTTGTTTGGCTTGGTGGCTTGCTTTTTTTTCCCCCTTTGGGGAAAGTTGGTAAGTTGGGAGATACTGTGAAGGTCTTCAAGTTCCAGTTCAGTGCTTTTGAACTTAAAAATGACTGCAAATCTTAGTAGGATCTGTTAGGTCCTGATCCAGCACATATACATATGTCTATATACTAATGCAATTTACTGTGCTGTAAGTATGGTGATATTTTCCATTCTGTTCCATTTCATTCCAAACATTATAAATTGTGTCCAGCAATTTCTAGACCCACCAATGGATTGCAGTTCATAGTTTGGACAAACATTCTGACAACTGTTGTCCTTAAAAACCATACCTTATGGCCTTAAGGTGACTCAGTGGTTTGATGGTAGAGTTGTCAGTATATGTGAAGCCTGCTCCCTTCCTCCCAAGAAAGAAAAAACAAAACTTAAACTCGTGCCTTTTTTTTTTTTTTTTTGAGACAGGTCTCGCTTTGTAGTTCAGGCTGGCTCTGAGCTCACTATGTAGCCCAGGCAAGCCTCCGAACTCAGCAATCCGCCTGTCTCTGCCTCCTGAGTGCTGGGATTACAGGCTTGAGCCACCACGCCCGGCACTGTGGTATTGATTTCTGGTGGGCCTGAGTCTTACACGCCCAGCATTGTATGTGGTTACTGGGGATTGAACTCAGGACCTTGCGCTTGCGAGGCAGGCGCCGGAACCACTGAGCTAACGCTCCAGCCCAAACTCGTGCCTTTTAATAATCACTCCCCTGCTCTGTTTTTCCATCCTGGCCCTAAACACCTTCTCAACCCCGATACCGGAGACTGGATTATAAGGATTCATTCAGAAATCAAGTGTTACCCTTTCTGTATCTCATAATCTATAATTTTACTTTGGTCTTTTTTTTTTAAAGCTAAACATATTTCTACTTTGTTGTTAAATTATAAAAAAGATGTCACTTTCTTCTTCCTACTTGGTTATATAGATTCCTATTTTCATGTTTTGTGCGAGGCCTTTTTAAAAGGTCGCTTTCCCCCGGTAGCGCCCCATCGAAGGTGTCAGTCCTGTGCTGTAGTCCTTACACCCCCTAGTGGATGAAGGGCCTGCACATAAGCAGTGCTTAGTGTTCGCTTAGAGCTTTCCCCTGGTGAGACGTTACTATGTTTCAGATCGTACCATTCCAATTAATTCATAGACTTTTCCCTCCTACAAAATAATTTATGGGCCCAGGGTATAGTTCCATGGTGCAGGGTCCCAAGTTCAGTCCCCAGTACAAAAAAAAAAAATATTTCTTGTTCTTTATTGCCCTGCATCTAAATAATTATTGTGCCACTTTTTGATTTATCAATTTTGTGGACTATCCTCTGCCTTGCTACTGTTGAAGGTGAAGAATTAACAATTTTATAGACATACTCTTTCTAATAAAACCATTTTTTATTAAATAATTATTTTTTGGTTATGATTGGATACTACACTGGTACCTTGGCAAACAATGTGGCTTGCAAACAGAAGCATTTGGCAATTTTTTTTGGTGGACATTTGTGGCCATCTTTCTCACGCAAACACAAATGTAGCCATCTTTTCCAAAATAGAACAGATGTGTCACTGTATATTTTTATGACTATAAAATTTACCAAATAATAATGTGCTATGATTACATTTCTTTTCTTTTATACTTGTTTCCTTTAAGTTGTTCTCTGTCTCATTGTGTGCATGCCGAATTGCTTTTCATAAAACATTATTCAGATGTAATTTCCACACCATAAAATTCAGTCAGGGTGAGTAGGGTGTGTGTGTGTGTGTGTGTGTGTGTTTGTTGGTGTGGATTGAGCTCAGTTCCTTGTGCAGGCTAGATAAGCACTTTTCCACTGAGCTATAGCCTAGCCTATTCTTTTCTAGTGATTTTTTTTTTTTGAGACAGGGTCTTGCTTTGTAGTTCAGGCTGGCCCTGAGCTCACTATGTAGCCCTGGCAAGCCTGGAACTCAGCAATCCTCCTGCCTCTGCCTCCTGAATGCTGGGATTATAGGCATGAGCCAACACGCCCGGCTGTTTTGCTTAACATTTTTTTTTTGAGACAGGGTCTCATTTTGTAGTTCAGGCTAGCCCTGAGCTCACTATGTAGCCCAGGCAAGCCGCCGCAAACTCAGCTATCCTCCTGTCTCTGCCTCCCGAGTGCTGGGATGACAGGCATGAGCTACCACGCCCAGCACTGTGGTATGTGGTATTGATTGCTGGTGGGCGTGAGTCACCACGCCCAGCATTGTATGTGGTTACCGGGATCGAACTCAGGACCTTGCGCTTGTGAGGCAGGCGCCAGAACTGCTGAGCTAAATCTCCGGCCCTGTCTTGCTTAACTTTTATAAAAACTCACAAAGTATTTTACAGAATGGCTTGGTTTTATTAACTTTTAAAAAGTGTGTATTATTCTGATCTTTCAGAATGTCTATTCAGATCTTTCATTCACTTTATTTGGTTTGTCTTATTGAGCTTTAATAATTCCTTAATTTTCTAGATACATATTTTTGGTCATATTTGTAATTTGGAAGTTTTTTTTTTTTTTTTTTAGATTTCATAAAATAAACCTTTCCTCTCTTTGGTAAAAGAAAATGAAAGTGTGTTTTCACTTTTATTTGCCTAATTTGGGTAAGCTGTGTGAGACTGTGAAAAGGGACATTTGCTTATCTCTCTTTAGGCCTGATGGTTGTTTCAAGGAAGACTGGCAGGTTTATGGTCACTTTTGCTTGGCTCACACAACTGGCTCCAGATTCTTACTGGCAGGCAAGCTAGGGCAAGAAACTTTTCATGTTGTGGAGAAAATGTGCTGTCCTAAGGGTTGTGGTATAGTAGAGGGTCAGCCAGGCTCATTGGCATATTATTATTATTTTTTTAACCAAGACACTGCAGTTTCTATATAAGGCTGTTTGATGGAAATTCCTTTGTTAGTTTATACATACGTACACACACTCACGCCTGGCCTTGAGTTTAAACCATTTCTGTGTTGCAGGTTGTCTTCAGGCAAGTGTTTGTCTTATCTGAGCCTCGAGTCTTTCGTCTGTAAATTAAGAATAATAGTTTGAAAGACTGTTACAGGATTAGAGAGAGCATGCAGATTTCCTGGCATGTAATGGGGTCAGTAAGTCATTTTCTTATTTTATGGAAAAGAGGATTTAGAGAAGCTTTACAAGGAAAAAATTAGATTTTAATTCTCACACTCTTCTAAATCTGTTTTCTTTTTCTGATTTTAGTTATTTTCTATGTGAAATGAGTTATAGATTTGAAATTTCTAATTTAGGAATGTAGATGTGTCATATTGCCAAGAAAAATAGGTTTCTTTGTGGGAAATGAAACCTGTATACATTTGTCTGCCCGCCTTGTGCAAATCTTGGGAGTGTCACTATAAAGAGGGAGTCCATTTTGAGACTTTTATAAGTTGAACAGAGTTTGGCCTAAACTGAGGCAAACATGTAAGATTCTGCAATTTGGTCCTTGTTTCTCCAGGTCTGTTCTTTGTTGTTACCTTATTCACAGGTTTCTTCAGCTGTACACATGTGTCTGTAGTTCTTCAAATGTCTCTCAGCCATTTCTTTCTTCCCATTGCCTTTTGTTTTCCTTTTCACAGCAGAGTCCTAAGTGTTCCTCAGAATCCCTGGTCACAGCTCGCTGTCTTTTGTGAGGTACCACTTGAGCTAAAGCGCTGGGCTCTGAAGTCTTGCTTTGCTTCTGAGCTCATCTGAGATGTCTGTAGGTGCCTCTCCATACAGTGAGATCAGATGAATTTGGGAAATGTGGAGAACGTGAGCAAATGTTGTGAGGGCTTCCCCCAGACTCCGTTGTCTTGTCTTTGAAAATTATCTATGGTAGTTGAAAGAATTAGATTTAAAAATGTCATAGGGTGAGAGTGATTTATTGTTTGTAAAGTAGATGTAGCTGATCTCGTTAGCCTTCTGGGTAATGTTAGTGTCTTATCATCTTCAGGCCCAAGTTTCTTCTTTTCTAAAGCTTTAAGTGCTCTGGTCCAGTGGGCTTGCTTTTGTGGTTCTTGGGAATGTCATGCTTCCAGTTGGAACAGATGAAACTTTTATCTCTTACCCTTTTCTTTCCTCCTCAGCCCGTCAAGGGTGCTGTGGATACAAGGGTGACTTATGCCAGAAGCATTAAAAATAGAGCCGATTTTTATTCTCATCTCTCTTCTCTATCTGGTTTCTTTGTTATGTCACAGTTGTTCTTCCTAACTTTGTCTCTTTTTGCTTAGTGTAGGGTTGCTGTGATTTTTAAAAATGAGATTGTTGGTTGACTCTTAACCTAATTGCTTAAGTATTTTGTAAATTTGATGGATAATTTTATCCCTTGGCTTTTCAGTACATTAATACTTTGTAAGTAGGCAGTGATTTGAGTTGTAATGAAAAGCCTAATGTGGGAAATCTGATTAAATATTATTAATCACTAGGATTATTTAGAAAGGAAAGTTATAGAATTTCCTTTACTAACAATTTTTAAAGTTGGAAAATTCATCTGTGTAGAATTTCTTAGGGCAGCCAAGTCATTAGTAGGCATATTCTTGTAGATAATTAATACTACCAAGCTGTAGATGCTCTCACAACCTAACCTGGTTATCATTTTTTAGTTATTTTTAAGAACCCCCTCCCTTTTTTCTTTTACAGACAACACCTAGTAAGTGAATTAGAATGAAACCAACCTAATTACATATAGTACAAGGGAAAAGGTCTCGTAGTTGGTGGACAGTATGTTAAATGTTAGTTATAGATTAAATATTTTCATTTTCTTGATGGGATTATTGTCTCCTATTTTGCTGAGCTGATAAAAGGTTGATTAGAGAGGGGAAGTTACTATAGCACTGGAAGATCTTGTGTTAGAAATGTTTGTACTACTAGAAAATAATTTCAGGAAATTCTGGGTAATTATGGATTTAAACAAAAGCACTAATCTAGTCTCACTGGAGTCTCACACTCAGGTGAACTTTTATTTGCTAAATACTCTAGGTCGAGTATGATCTAGCTGCAGTCATTTTCCTCTGTGTTGTACGCATACAGTGGTATAGGATAACATAGTTTTGGAATCAGAGATGGGTTTAAAGTTCTGATTTCTTTGCTTCTTCCCTGCATGGTATTCTCTGTGTCCATTTCAGTTGCTCCCTGCATGAAGTCTTGTTGATGCTCTTATTTGGGAATGGACTCTCGATGCTGACTGCATTTCCAAATGACGTGCTTTTCACTTTGTAATGGCACTTCATCTCTGCCTCTTAGGTCAGAGTGAAAACGCTTGAGACCCATGCAGCTCTTTCAGAGCAAAGAACCCTATTTTTGAATATTTTGCACAAAGGAATGCCCACTATGAATTTGATAAGGGATGGGAAAGAATAAGTTAAAGAATAAACCCATCAGCAACCTTCTCAAAATACAGGAACTACTGCATTGGCGTTTTCTCCTATGGTTAAATGAGGGAAAAAATCCTTAACTTTTTTTAGACTTTTGCTAGATTTTAACTGCCTTTGCCTTGCCAGAGCAATATGAAAAATTAAGATAGATATCTGATCTTCAGCAAGAGAGTCCCTCTTACAGTTTAATGAGTTTGGTCAAGTGGACATTAAATGTAAATCTGTCATTTTATGGAGTCATACTGGGCTCTTAAAACACTCAATAAATACCTTTACAGAATTAGTAGAACTTTCCTTGTGTGTCTTCTATTATTAGGATCTTTTATTACTCCTTTAGAATACCTTCCGGCTGTGCTCTCACAAACTTCCTGATGCCAGTCACAGGGAGCCTGGAATCATTCAAGATGGAGACACTTTTTTCTAGCTCTTCAGTTCGGTTGTTTTGTTATTGTCACAGGGATCCCCTCCATTAATTCTACAGCTTTGACTTTAGAGTCACAGGTAGGAGGTAGGGAGCGTCCTAATGGAGCTAGCATTTGTGGAACACTGAGTGCCAGGCCCTGTACGAGGCATTTAGTAAGTATTATTTTATCCCACTTGCAGGCAAAAGATGTAGGTTTAGAGATTAAAATCACCAGGGGCTGTGCAGCTCTTCACTACTGACTTTGATTTTTAAGTTTAAACGTGTTAGGTATTTCCACTTGGCACATGTCTTATATTTATTAACTTCTATTTGCTTTTTAAAACATTTTATTGAAAATAAAAACATTTTACTTGCATGTTTGATTTTCTTTAGTCAGCAACACTCTTTTCTCCCTACTAGTGCCTCTTTACAGGAATAATTCCCTATTATAGTTCTGGAGTCCTGAATAGTATTTTCATACCCATTATCCACTGATAAGACCCCAGAAATCTGTATGCCACAGGGCAGGTTTTTAATTTTTATTGGGAGATGAGGAAATTAAGATCCCTAGTATTGTTAGAGATTGACCAAACAGCATAGAAAGGACTTCTGTTTTAGTGAGGTACATTACCTTTGAGTTAAAAAAAAAAAAGGCTTAAAAAGTTTTAACAAATTCTCTCTTTCATGTTATATTATGTATGGTGGAAATGAGCGTATTGCCCTACAGAATTTTTTTCCCTTAGGTTCATTCACAGTGCTTAAAGAGGGGTTGAGCCGTGGAAAGAGACCTCCCAGGGAACACACCAGCTGGATGGGGCACGCTAGTGAGGTAGTTCCAGAATTATGAAGTGCCGTTGCGTGGCCGGTTGGAACAGGCCTCTGTGAAAAGGAAAGCTGAGGAGCAGTGAGGTCTCCTTGAGCTACAGCTGGGGAAGCACAGGGGGACCGATCCTGGAGACGGTGCCTGGTGGGCAGGTGAGGCTCTGCAGCTCCCAAGGCAACACAGTGCTGCTGTCTTGTAGCCTGAGCCCTCCGGGCAGGTAAGAGCAACCGGCGAGAGTGCTGCCAACCGCAGTGCTGCAAACCCTGAACTCCAAGTTGCAGTCTTATTCTTCAGTTTATGCATATTTTGCAACCTGGGTAACATTTCTGAGGAGAGAGAGATGATTCCAAGTTCTCATATGTGAGATCAGATACAGTGTTGTACTGTGGAAGGTAGTGAAAAATATATTTCAAAAGAAAAACATTGCTGGGGCCAGGGATATAGCTTGGTGGTATCATACCTGCCTTGCAAGCCCAAGGTTGTGAGTTCAATCCCTGGTACTGCAAAAAAAGAAAAGAAAAGACAAATATCATGTAGTAAGCTGTAAGTGCTTAGGATCATTTCAGAGCTGCATAATACTAAAAAATTTTGTGACGAGCTAGGGATTTAGCTCAGTGGTTCCATCATCTGCCTTGCAAGCGCAGGGTCCCAAGTTTGATCCCCGCTACCACATACCACAATGCGGGCATGGTGACTCATGCCGTAATCCTAGCAGTCAGTACCACACACCAGAATGCCAGGTGTGGTGGCTCACACCTATAATCCCAGCACTTGGGAGGCAGAGGCAGGAGGATTGCTGAGCTCGAGGCTTGCCTGGGCCAGATAGTGAGCTCAGGGCCAGCCTGAACTACAAAACAAGAGCCTGTCTCAAAAAAAAAAAAAAAATCATGAATACAATTATAAAAGGTAAGCGTAATGCTCCTGAGAGAAAAGGATACAATATCCCAGAGCCCACCCTCTAAATATCCTTGTTTGTTGTTGTTGTTGTTGTTGTTAGTACCAGGAATGGAACTCATAGACCTTACATTTGCAAGGCAGACAGCGACACCACTGAGCTAAATCTCCGGCCGTTCTCTAATGTTTCTTTTACCATGAGGCTCTTTCTCTGACCATAACACAGCTGGAAAACGGCTGGAGGATAATCAGAAAACTTTGATGTTAGACCAGAGTGTTTTGGGCCTCATCTTTAACTTCTGTTAGTCATGGTTCTTCATTTGTAATATGACATGCTTTTAGTAGTATTTAGCTCATTAATAAACATGAGCTACCACAGGATCCTCACTTCCATAGAAGTTATAATGGTGTGCTTTGTACTTGAATGAGGCTCAGATATCACACTTGCCCATATGTAGAGGAGGAATGGGCAAACTTTTCATCCCGTACCAGAGAGCAGTACTTCAGTTGTTTGGGGCCACACTGCCTCCCTCCATTGCAGGTCTTCCGTTCTGCTGTGGTAGCATGAAAGCACCCATGACAGTATGTATAGAAGGTGTAGCTGTGTTCTAATAAAAGTTTACGTGTGGGGACTGACATTTTGAATTTTATAAAATTAGTATATATCATGTAATATTAAGCTTCTTTACTTTTCTTTGTACTCCTTAAAAATGTAGAAACAATCCCAGTTCACATTTCTAAATGTAAATTTTAGACAAAAACATGTGTTGCAATTTTGAATCAGTTAACATGTTTGGACGTCAGCTGCAGATCCTAACATAGAGAAAGGCACTGAGGAAGCTAGAGGTAGGAAAAGTTTCTTCTGCCTATACACAGACTGAGCAAAAATTTTTAACTGCAAATCTTAGTCATACTCCAAGGGTCTTGGCTG
The DNA here is from genome assembly GCA_004025085.1 of Thryonomys swinderianus. NCBI lineage: Eukaryota > Metazoa > Chordata > Mammalia > Rodentia > Thryonomyidae > Thryonomys > Thryonomys swinderianus. The sequence continues at coordinate 9,285 of PVIC010004051.1, forward strand.
TCCTGGGGTGGGTGGAGAAAAAGGAGGGAACAAAAGAATAAACGGCTATGTCGATTTTTGTCAACAGAGGGCACCCAGAGCAAAGCGAGTTTTAGGTGACATACTAGATTCTACCCTTCTGCCCCAAGTGGATTTCCTGTACAGGTATGGAACAACTCACGGTGTATTTGCAGGATCTGTCTCTTGCATTCTGTTTGATCCGTACCCAGATTCTCAGATGTTTTTTTCCCATGCTGGAATCAACTATCCTAAATGATGTACTAGTAATTGTTATTTGCCAGCCACTTTAAGTAGAATACCAGTTCCCTCAGTGCCTGGGGTGAATTATCCACTGTTGTAAGTTGGGCTTTCGGGTGAGTGTGCAAATGTATTGTCAGAGTCTAGTTTAATTCGGTATCTAGTGAGCCAGTATCTGTGAAATAGCACTGATCTGAAAAGGCACTTAGTATCTGTGTATCATATTGTCGGGGCTTTGTCATTACTTGGAACAGTGGCCCTCAGAGTGGGCCAGCACCATGCACTCTGTCTGGGAATATACAGATTCAAGTCCTCCTCTCTTCCCAGCTTTACTGAATCAGAAGCTCAGAGGATGGGCTTAAGAGGAGGGTTTCAGCAGGCTCCCCAGGGAACTCTCCCTCACTGAGAGTGTTGTGAGGCCCCTTGCAACAGAGTAAAAGGGCAGAAAGGAGACTGAGGTTCTGAAAACTGTGAGCTGAGGAGTCACCTAGGAGTTTTATCTTTATTTTCTAGTTGAGAATACCAAGACTAAAAACATTTTATCATTTGCTAATAGTTATACATAGAATAAATGGTAGGGAAGGGAGTAATTCCTCCTCTTTCGGACTCCAGAGCTACACTCTAGAGCAGTACTGAAGTTTTGCATTAATTGCCTTTATAAAGTCTTAAATATTTGAAATATAAAAGTAATTATATTCATCAAAAAGTTTATACACTCCCAGCACTCGGGAGGCAGAGACAGGAGGATTGCTGAGTTCGCGGCGGCTTGCCTGGGCACCATAGTGAGCTCAGGGCCAGCCTGAACTACAAAGCGAGACCCTGTCTCAAAAAGCAAAAAAAAGTTTATACACAATAAATGTCTAAAATAATATTGCCCTAATATTTAACATTATCTTCATTTTTTGTTTGTTCTAGTCTTATTTTATATGCTGTTTGAATATAAATATATAATACGTTTCAAGATCAACTATAGTAAACATCTTTTTATGCATTAACTATTTCTACGGTATTATTTCATGGGTGCCTAATGTTCCATCATAATTTTTTCTAGAATCTGTCTTAAGTTGCTTTTGTTTCATGATACGCTTTTAGGAAGAATACTGAGCACTGTGCTAGTCTGGGCAGATAGCTTGTCCAGACCAGCTTGTATATTGTAATTAAGGTGATAAGTACAGATTATAGTTGAGAGGGGAACCTGGAACTGGAGAGGTAACACTATTGAAGTAAAAAAGCCAGAACTGTCAGGCATGGACTGGGGATCTGTGAATAAGTTAGAGTAGGAACATGTCTATAACCAGTTTGGTGGTACCAATAAGCTACTTGCATTGCTGTCTTTTTGACCCAGGGGCTGACTTACAGGAGGACAGCATGAGAAAAACAATGTGCAGCTTCTATAAATACCTTTATTATTTACAGATTGTTTTTAGGAGTCAGGCGCCATGCTAATCACTTGCATAGACGTTCTCCTTGATTTTTTTTTTTTTTGAGACAGGGTCTCGCTTTGTAGTTCAGGCTGGCTCTGAGCTCGCTATGGAGCCCAGGCAAGCCTCGAACTCAGCAATCCTCCTGCCTCTGCCTCCCGAGTGCTGGGATGACAGGCGTGAGCCACCATGCCCAGCACTGTGATGTGTGGTACTGATTGCTGGGGGGCGTGAGTCACCACGCCCAGCATTGTATGTGGTTACCGGCGATTGAACTCAGGACCTTGCACTTGCGAGGCAGGCACCGGACCCACTGAGCTAACCCTCTGGCCCCCTCTCCTTTAATTTTTATAATAATCACATACATTATTTCTTCCATTTTACAGAAGCAGAAACTGGGAGTGAGGTTTAAAGTAACTTGGCCAGAAGTTTTGATTGGAACCCAGATTTGTTGAAACTCCTAAACTTGTCCCTTTATGCTGTGTTTACCGTATTCCTTTTCCATGAGGTGGTGGGTTGCTGGCCACTGTAGGGGTGCATGCGGGGTTGGGGAGCCTGTTATATTCTGTTTCGCTGTCTGCCCCTCCTTTTCCCTTCTATCAGAGTGGTTTTACTATCTGTGACAAATAAAACTAAATATGTGAGGGGCCGGAGGGTTAGCTCAGTGGTTCCGGTGCCTGCCTCACAAGCGTAAGGACCTGAGTTCGATCCCCGGTTACCACATATAATGCTGGGCGTGGTGGCTCACGTCTGTAATCCCAGCACTCAGGAAGCAGAGACAGGAGGATTGCTGAGTTCGCGGCGGCTTGCCTGGGCACCATAGTGAGCTCAGGGCCAGCCTGAACTACAAAGCGAGACCCTGTCTCCAAAAAGCAAAAAAACAAAACAAAACAAAACAAAAAAAAAACAACTAAATATGTGAGGAAGGATGCTAAAGTCAGGTAGAGTGACAGTGGACCTTAGCATCAAAGTGAAGTCCACATTCGCACAGTCATCTCAGGAGGATGTTAGCCTGAGCTGGGCACTGCCTTCGAGCAGAGAGTGGAAATTGCAAAATGTGTCGTTGAGAGGAAGGACCAGGTGTTTGGAAACAAAAGATGGCTACAAGAGTAAAGTTCCCTCATTAAATTGCCCTTCCTAAAGCAGATTGGTATTTTCTTAGGGCATTTTAAAAACATGTACATTATGATCTCATTTACATACTGTGTAATTCACCCATTTACAGTACTGGTACAGTTCAGTGACTTCTAGTGTGGTCGCAGAATTGTTCAGCTATCTTATAATAAGTTTTAGAAATTTTCATTATCCCACGGTAACCTCCTTCCTTCCTTAATCATTACTTTCAATTTTTCTATTCCCCTGCTCCCCTAGCCCTAGGCTGCTCCTGGTCTTTCCGTTTCAACACATTTGTTATTCTGGATATTTTACATAGATGGATAAAATATATGGTCTTTTGTGTCCAGCTTCTTTCACTTAACTTAATGTTTTCATGGTTTATATTGTACCATGTGTCATTACATTTTTCTCTCGCTAAATCACATTCTGTTGTATGGCTCTAATACTTTGTTTTGCATGTTGGAAAAGCATATTTTTCTATCAGAAAGAGAAAGGTGAAGGGACTGGGGCTATATATAAGAATTGTTGCTAATTTTAAATTGGGGGAATGGGTGATGACTGTTTAAAAAAGAAAAACAAATCCATCAGGTCCCTTGAGGAATTGCAGCTGAAGGCATCAGTAATAGGACAGCTGGCACCCGCTACTTCACGGGTTATTTGTGGCGGAGCAGTGGCTCTTCTGACCTGGACACGTGCAGCACTCAGGGAGCTCATTGTATAAATCTTGTGTGTTGGCCAGCGCCGTTGCCCCTACAATACCTCATGTGGAACTGGAGAGGTCTTTGCTGATCTAATCTGGATACATTTTCCTTGGTTGCTGCAGCTTTGGGTCCCTAGAGAGACCTCTCTAAAAAGCTGCCAGTTTTTTGAGTGCTTCAGTTGCAAGATTACTTCCGACCATATGATTTGTCTAATGCGGATTATTGTATACCCGTCTTTCAGGCCCTGTTCCATTGGCCAGAAATAGCAACCATCATTCTTGTGTTTTTAGAACGAATGCTAGCTCTAAGGTTCTTACGTGTGCTTGGGGGGCACCTTTGGCAAGCAAACCATGAGCTCTTCCAAGGTAACTTAACTGTTGTCCCACTGCTTCCTTATTTTTTATTTGTTTACTCCCTTGGTTTAATATCCAAGGAATAGAGTGTCCTGACCTTTGTAAAATGAATGATATAGGCAAGAATGTAAATCCCATTTAGTCTGTACTCCAGAAATGCCGTGTCTGGCGTGGAATAATGCCTGAACTTTTGGTTGGTGTATTCTACAGAGTGAATTGTGATCACTTGTTTTAATACCCTAGCTTTGTGCCTCATCTGCCCCATCACTGGAAGAAAAATTGAAGATAGGAAGCATGAGCTTGGATGTCAGGTCTTGAATCATTGAACATCAGAGCTTGATATAGTCTCATCACCTTGTTCTACAGATTGAGAAACTGAATCTCGGAGAAGCTGGAGGTTTTACCTACGGCCCTATTCTTTTCTTCTTCAGCTCATGCTAGTGGCAGATCTGGGTCTGGTGTGCTGAACTTTCATTCCCAGTTCAGTATTTTTTCCCAGTGCAGTGCTGTTTCCTGAAGGGCATATTACTGCTGCGGCCAAGGAGAGGCCCAGCCCCGTTCCACTCCCAAGGCTGCAGGCTGCCATATGAGTATGAGAGAGTTTGACACACTGAGATGTGGTGATGAAAATTTGTAAGGAAAGAAGAGAGCGAGAGGTACTGATTTGTGAGAGCAGTGAGCCTTTGACTCATGGAACCCAATCCCTTCTGCCCCTGCTTGCTTCGTGTGGGATACTACATGATTGTAATTCCTTGAGTGCTTCACGTCTGTTTTCGAAAACATGTAAGTCCTGCTACATTAACCTGACAAGCAGTCAGCGTGTAGTAGTCGTCTGAAAACCCATGGTCGTGCTTGTCAGCTCTGTTCCTGGGTAGTTTTTGCCTGGTATAATAAAACTGGGACTCTAGAATTGAGTAAAGAAAGCAGTCTGCCTGGTGTGATGTGACCACACTCTTTCTGTAGGTATTCCCCCTGCCCCTTCCCTTATTCCTCACATGTGGAACTGCAGAAAGACCTTTGCCTTTCCTACTCTCCAGGGTCACGATCCTCCCAGATCTATCTAACTTGAGTCAAGTTGCGGGGCTAGATTTAAAGCAACTCTTGAATACTTAGACTGAGTGGTAGTTCCATCCTGAGCCCTTCTTTCCCTTGGTGACTTCCTTTTAGTTCTTTCCCCCACCGACACGAGCAGTTTGTGTCTTTTCGTTCTTGCCCCCATCATCTAGCACACTCCTCAACAGTCCTTAAATCACTTCTGGTTTCTCATTTGTTTACCACTCCATGATGGGATGGGCAGAGTGTAGGAATGCTAATACCATTGTGAGTTGGCAGTATAATTCCTTTATAAAAGTGGCTTTACCATCTTCAGTTAGAATTTAGAGGTGCTGGGGATTGAACTCAGGACCTTGAGCTTGCCAGGCAGGCACTGTGCTGCTGTACTTCATCCTCAGGCATAGCTACTATTTATTGAAGGCTTATTCTTCATTAAGTACTGTATTAGATGCACATTCCTATGCCTCCTTGTTGTCTTAACCAGCCCCTGTAAGGTGGACATTAGTACCTGTACTATGCAGCTTTAGAGACATAGAAGACCTCGTGCTTGAAAGTAGTGGCACAGATATTTTGACCCGGGCCTGCCTGACACTGAAGTCTACTTTTAATAGCTCACTAAGCCTCCTTGAGTAGTTAATATGCTTCATATTTCTGTGAAAGGGGGCTGAGTCACGGATGTTCCTAAGGATTCATAAATGAGACATCTGTGTTACCAAAAGGCATTAATAGCATGGTTCAGATTAAAGTTGGCTTTGAGATGACAGTGTGGAGTCAGAGGAGATATAGGGAGGCTCTGCCCCTTATTTCCTGGGGCTGATTTGCTCTTGGCCCCACAAGACAGGTCTTTGCTGCTTGAGTCCAGAAGGTTTCAGGTGAGTCCTCAAAGCTCCAGAGCGATAGTTCTGTCCAGCAGTTCTTGTTTAGGGTAGGCTTAGGCTCACCCTGGGTTCTGGGGTGAGTTCAAGTTGATTCCTGTACTGTCTTGACTTTAAAAGCTTCTTGGGCTTTAGCTGCTCAGCAGGAGGGTTCTCCAAGGCACCCCCCCTCCCACCTCGGCTTATTACTGGGACTTTGGAGTTGAGTTATGGCTGTGTCAGAACAAAAAGAATGCAGTTTTCAGCGCCTCTCCCAGTCAGTCATGTGCAGTCGCTGCAGCTTTCTAGAGCACAGCAACTGCCTTTCTAATTCTCTGCACAGATCTAAGATACTTTGAGCAAAGAATTGTTGGGGATAGTTATAAATTTGAGGAGACAGACCCTTTTTGCATTTTCCCCTGGGGCAAAGAATCTAACTAGAATTGAAGGGCATTGACTCAACTAATTCAGTTAAGTGGCCCTGCTCTGGATTAATAACCTGGACTGCCCTCCCAAGGGATTTGGTGAAGTGTAGGGTTTCTCTCTCCTAAAACCTCCCTTCCCCCTGCAGTGCGCATGTGTGTAACATAATTACAGAGTTACATTTTGCAGTAACATAGTTTCTTTTTTAAAAGGAGAGGATAGGGCAGAGAAAATGTCAGAGGAGTGAATGTGATTGAGTAGTCCTGTCAGGTTTCTGAGATCGCAGCTTTAAAAAAAACCACCTGGGAGAGCAGAAGAGAGCAGGCAGAGTCCTCTGCTCTGTACTGGCACGGGGAACTCCAGCACCCAGGACGCAAGCCTTGGGTACTATTGTGGGGCTCGAGAAATACAGCTGTCTTTTGCATTCAGATGTCCATATTACATTACTAAGAATCTGGTCACTGAAGAACAAGAGCTTTTTTTCCCCTCTGATAAAGGTCAGAAGTTAACGGTCTTCTGGGTTTAGTGATCAAGAATTCAGAAATAGTTCACAGATATAGTTGAAAACCTGAGCAGATGCTCCTGCTCCTGTTGTTGTTTACCGTGGGGATCGGGTGACATTTTTCTCCCTCCTCCTCTGCCCACCCCTTTGGGAACCAACCAATCACGGGAAGGAATGGATTTCAGTACCTCTCTGGCCTCCTCCCATAAGGAATGTGCTGCGCAGCTCTGGAGGCCGAGCTTTAACTCTTGTATATCTGAATCAGGAGAGGTGGACAGTGAGTTTGTTTTCTTGTCTGCCTTGACTTGCTGAGCCATCCTCAAGGGGATGTGCCTAATGAAGCAAAGTACAATGCATTGGGCTGGAAGGAACTAATTTTCAGACCTAATTCTGCCAGCAGTCAGTGCAGCCTTGGAGATGTTACTTTCTCTTCTTGGGTTTGATTTCCTTTCTGCAAAATGAGAAGAAAAGGAAAGAGAGAATGAGCATTTACAGTATGTCTGTATATACACTGCTAGCATTTTATGTATTCCTGGGGCCTGAGGTTTGGTGAAAGGCGTTTAACCTGTACTGAGAGCTTGTTATGAAGCAGTTTCATTTTAATTGTTAGTTTATTAAATTCAGGCAACTCTGCAGGGCAAATGCTGTCCACCCAGTTTTATAGATGAGAACAATGAAGGCTAGAGAGGCAGCTCAGCTTGCCCAAGGTCACTTAGTTGGGAGGGCCGATCTGACTCTACTGCTCAGACTTTCTTCCATTCTCCTGGGCTCTGAATATCTTGCCAGAATTTTCACTCGTACATTCTAAAAGCTTTAACGCCTTGCAAGCTTTTAGTGCTGCCGCTTAGAGGAGCAAAACAGCCCTGCTACAGCAGCAGCGCAGAGACTTGGACATTCTTCCATCACACGGAGCAGCAAAAGAAGATCCTACAGAAGTCAGTTTCCTCCTCCTTCCACAGGAATTCTCATCTCCTGTAGCCAGAGTCCCGCCCACCACTCCCGTTTCTGTTTCATATGCAGGTGCAGATATTTTTTATTCGCCCACCTTTGTAGTTTCTAGCTAAACAGCTCTGGTTCATGGGAGTAGAATTTGGAGGAAGTTAAATAATCTCCTTTCCCTATAGCTTTTCCGTGACATGGATATAACAGTATAGGATTCATTCTACCGGGGATCCTGATGTGGGATGTGTGCCTGTGTCCTATTAGAAGCTTCATTTTTAAAGAATTTCTTCACCTATCCTAGCCATTGATTTAATAGGGACACCTGGCTCAAGAAAACACATTGTATTTCTCTTTGTATTTTACTTGAAAATTGAGAGAGCTCGGAGTGGTGACCTGTGCATGTAGTCCTAGACTACTGAACAGCATCACAAGAGCCTATGTTTAATAAAAGACACAAAAGAGAGAAAGTAGCTTTCTTTTTTTTTTTTGAGACAGGGTCTTGCTTTGTAGTTCAGGCTGGCCCTGAGCTCACTATGGTGCCCAGGCAAGCCGCCGCAAACTCAGCAATCCTCCTGTCTCTGCCTTCCCGAGTGCTGGGATTACAGGCGTGAGCCACCATGCCCGGCACTGTAGTATGCGGTGTTGATTGTTGGTGGGCGTGAGTCTCCATGCCCAGCATTATATGTGGGTACCGGGGATTGAACTCAGGACCTTGCGAGGCAGGCGCCAGAACCACTGAGCTAACCCTCCGGCCCAGAAAGTAGCTTTCTTTAGGTGAATTCTTTTTTTTTTTCTTTAGGTGAATTCTTATTGCTGTTTTGCTGCTACCAATTTTTTAAAAATTATAGAAGTCATTCATTTTGTTTTTGTTGTGGACTAGAAAAATGAGAGGCAAATCTATTAAAATTACTAATCCAGGCTCTAGCCTAGATGTTTTCTTTTCCTTATGTCTATTTTATGTAATAATCTTGCATTTACAGATGATGAAAGAGATTGAGAGGTTAAGTACTGCTCAAGGTCAGTGTCTACTGAGCAGTGATTCAGCAATTGGATTCCAGATCTGGTTCGCTTCCAAATCTCATTTTTCTTCATTAGTATCCTGCTTCTGGAAAATGATCTTGAAAGTTCATTTGATCATGACGGTACTTCAGATCTGACTACCCTATAAAACCCATTTCTTCTTTTGAAAAGGACAGGATACTTCACAATAGGTAAAAGTGAATTTTAAGAGAAGCATTTTCTGGTGTCTTGCTGACTTTTTTTTTTTTTAACAGTTCAATTTAGTGAATTTAGACTGTAGTTTGAATTCAAAAACAAACTGAATTTGAATTAATTTCACTGAAATTTAAACAAATGCCTTCTTATTTCATGTGAAAATGCTAAGAAAGAGTTACTCTTCCTCAAATTCTGTGGAATGAGGAGATTTCATTGTGAATTTATTTAGTATGGAGAAGAGATAAGTCTTAAAGGATATACGTGGATGGGACAAAGTCGGAAGACTTTTGTTTTACCATTTGTCCCATCACCTGGTACATCCTGCGTTTCTGACAACCTGAGAGTGGTGATGAGAACCAGAGAAGGTGGGTTGGCCTTTTTTAACACTTGTGTACTTCCGCTCGTCAGGAAGTGCTTGTGATTCACTTCAGTTAGCATTACGTTGTTGGCCTTTCCCACTTGTGTACTATTGGAGATTCTTATAGAAGAAATATTTCTTATTCAACAGTGAAGTGTTTCACTGTTTCCACAGTTTTCACCATGTGCCTACAGTGTGCATGTGGCACGACACTGCTGATATTGACGAGGTTAAGGTGTGGTCATTGTTCTCTGTGTTCACAAGCGAGTGGGATTTGTGGTCTTGTTCAGGATACAGTATTTGCAGCCAAGGAATTAACAAAAAGAGGCATGATGTGCTCTTAAGTTCATAATAAATACAAGTGAAGAGCAAGAAAGAGAGAGAAGGAGGGAGAGGGGGAGGGGGGGAGGAACCGACTCAACCAGCCAGAGGGACAGATGACCGAGCAAACAGATCAGGGGAGTAGAAACAGGGTCAGTTAAAATTTTTTTCAGACTGTGGAGTGGGGCAGGCCTGGGCTGAGGCGGAATATGCATCACAGCCCAGCTAGTGAAAGGAAACAGTAAAAATGCCTCACTGGACTGAAGTCCTCGTGGCTCCTAGAATTGTGATGGAATCCTGGCCAGGGCCTGGGGAAGGAAGGTCTACCTATTAGTGTTTTAAGGAGATAAAATGACCAGCAGATAATGCCAAGAACAATAACAATTTGATCTGTGAAATGACAATTTTTAGGAGAAATTTAATCTCTTACATTTTTCATTTGGTTCCCTTGTGTAGCTCCCTCATTTTTTTTTTTTTTTGGAGACAGGGTCTCACTTTGTAGTTCAGGCTGGCCCTGAGCTCACTATGGTGCCCAGGCAAGCCGCTGCGAACTCAGCAATCCTCCTGTCTCTGCCTACTGAGTGCTGGGATGACAGGCGTGAGCCACCACACCCGGCATTGTGGTATGCGGTGTTGGTTGTTGGTGGGCGTGTCTCCACGCCCAGCATTATATGTGGTAACCGGGGATCGAACTCAGGACCTTGCGCTTGCGAGGCAGGTGCTGGAACCACTGAGCTAACCCTCTGGCCCTGTAGCTCCCTCTTGATTACAGAGCATAATGCTCTGTATTAAAACACTTCCATATTTATTCTGAGTTTTAAAAGATGGGAAACTTGCCGGGCATGGTGACTCACGCCTGTAATCCCAGCACTTGTGAGGCAGAGACAGGAGGATTGCTGAGTTCGAGGCTTGCCTGGGCTACATAGTGAGCTCAGAGCCAGCCTGAACTACAAAGCGAGACCCTGTCTCAAAAAAAAAAAAAAAAAAAAGATGGGAAACTTTTTAGTTTAATCACATGCAAATTAAAATACCCACAGGGTCTTGTGGTCATTCTTCTTTGTCATGTGTATGTCTGTGTAGAACTGTGATTGAGTATTTTTGGGATTCCCCACTCCCAAAACCCACCAAAGGAAGAACTCTTCCCCTTTCCCTTAAGCTCCTAAAACTTGCCTGAAGGAAAAAGAGATCCCCTGACACACACCCTACAGAGCTTGAGGGTCTTGTGGAGATAAAGATAAATGTGGGAAATTTGAAGATGAAAGAACCCTTAGAAACCAGAGAAGTCAGGGGAGGTCATGTCAGGCTTGAAGTGGAAACTATGTTACAACCTAAGCAAGGAGCAACTGATAGGTCTATAAATAGGATTTTATCTCCTCATAGAAAATTTCTGGCATGGTTGTAGCTTCCCATTTGGGGAACTATAATACTTACTAAAAATAAACCAATTTCAGAAATAATTAAAGTAAGTCCCCTCATCTCATTATGTCATTAAAAGTATAGTCACAACCTGAAAATAAGTTTGATATGTACTAATTTTTAGGGTTACTTGGATATTGAAACCATTGATTAGGTCTGGAATAAGGTGTTCTTGTCCAATCTATGATGGACTAGATGTTATTTTCTTAGCAAATAATGTTATTTCAATTTTCTCTTAAATTGGCATTATCAACATTTCACCTAGAGCAGGTGGTGGTTCAGATTCTCCAAGAAGGTTTTGTACAGCTGCTTTGATTCGAGTGTTCAGAGTAGATGGGGTCTGTAGTCCAGCCGTGGTATCCTTTCTCTTGATAGCCCTTTTGGGAAACAAACCTTTAAGCTGTCTGTATCTGTTTCTCACACTCTCTTTATCCCAACTGTAGGTCTTTAAGTTGTGCAGCAGATTCCTGGCATCATTTGCCTGTCAGCTAATCTCTGCCACCCCTGAATAGCTTGTTTTCTTCCCTTGAGTATTTGTAAAATTTGCAACAAATCTCTGTTAATTTTAGCATCTTGTTGGAAGGGCACAAAAGTCCTTAACTGTGCAAATAGTAAGTTGTCCAGAGTGTGTCTTAGAATTATTTGGCCATGAAATACTTTTCTAAATATAATGAATTGAACAACACAGCATTGGTAGGATTCATGTACAGTGTGTTTTGGATTAAAGAAGTCACCAGAAATGGTCTCAGAAGTGACCTGAGGACTTCAAGAAGTGCATACATTTGCTGATTTTCAAACACTCAAAAACATTTTAGAAAAATTAAATTACTTTAAGGACAAAATTAAAGAGATTAAGCCATTTTGAAGAGGAAAATCCTACAACATTATTGAAATAGACAAATAACTTGGAATAATCAAAATAGACTTCAGGTATGATGCCTGTGCCTTTGTCCACAGATTAAAAACTCTTACTATATTAGAGGAATTCACATGCTATATTCATTTCTTAAAGAAGGTATACTACTTTTTAAATGGTAAGTTTTTGCATACTAAGTAGTATACTAATTACACATATTTTTGACTGAAGAAAATATTGCTAACATCAATTTAAAATTGTTAGACTATTGTTTTGTGAAATATTGTTATATCTTTCAAATGCATCATAATCACTAATGCTTCAAGCTTCAAGCCACTTAAAACTTTTGTAACACTTCTTCTCAGTGTTTTAAAGAAACTAAATATTCTGATACAATGTTTTAAAAGATAGAAAGATGAGAATATTGTGAAAGAAGTTTGACACCAAATTCCTTGGGTTCCCGAAACCCAGGTTTCTATTTGTTTAATTGCTTTCAAGTAATATTGTTTGCATTGTGGTCTCATTTACCGATTGTTTTTTCTAGTGCTAGTTGTGATGGTAACAACAGGATGTACTAGTCTATTTACAGAATAGTAGCTAGGTTCATGAACTTAATTCTCTCTCCACTTCTGGTCATGAACTGAATTGGACAAGAACTAAATTCAATTCAGTGCTTAAGTTCAGTGTTGACCTTATGGGGAAAATTTCAGTTTATAACCAGAATCTTGAGAAGAATTGAGTTTGTGAACTGAGGTAACACTGTATTTGGATATGATAATATCCTTGTAATATAAGACTTGCTATTCTGATTTTTCAGATGAAGAAAATGAAAGACACATACATTCAGGGATGGTCCAGTTAAACTTTTATGTTGGCTCTTTTGGTGCAAAATAGTTATGGGCAGTAGGCTGGAAGGGGAGATTGACTTCTTGGCCGAGACTTTCTACTTGCCTATTAGTCAGTTTTCTGTTGCTGTGACAAAATATCTGAGATAATCCAACAAGAAGAAAGATTTACTTTGGCTCATGGTGCCACACGTGCAAGCACACACACACCCACACCCCCCCCCCCACACATGCATGCGCACGCAAATCTGGGATCCCCTTAAGGGCACATTATCATTGACTTTACTTTTTTCTCCTAGACTCATCCTCTAAAAGTTCCACTACCTTCCATTAGTATTGGCTGGTAACCAAGCCTTTAGCATATAGAACTTTATCGGGAATATTTAAGATCCAAATCAGTAACACTGACTTTTCAAGATTCTTTAACAATCTCTGTCTTAATCATTAGAAAGAACTGCATGTTATTGGTGTATATAGAGCTTCCTTTTGTTTCAGATGAAATAAAATTTTGTAAGTTAAAGTACATTTATTGTTGAACATACCATTTAGGAGTAAGTTCACCTACATAGAACGGGAGACCTCCTTTTACCCACCCCCATCCCTTCCCAAAAGAGGCTTCACTAAGAGAGAGCTTTACTTGGTTTTCCAAAAAAAGAAGTCTGGATGTTAGGCAGTCCAGACCTGATAGGGTCCTCTATGGTTATCAGAGACCAAAGATTTCTTTCTGCTGTTTGCTTCTCTGCCTATAGATTCCAGCTTAGAAGTTTACTGCTGTTCCACCTTTCATTTTCCCATTTCTGCAGAGGGGTTTGAAAGGAGGAAAGGCCGTGTCTCCTTTCTACTTAAGAAGGTTGGAAGTCCTATGTAACATTTATGTTTCTATCTTTTTGGCCAGAACTCAATCTTGCAGCACCCTCTGCTGCATACAGTAGAGTTTAGGAGTTGGAGTTAGTCGCTTCCTCCCTCCGCCCCTCCTCCTTCCTCCTCCCTCTCTCCATCTCTCCGTGTCTCTGTCTCTGTCTCTCTCTCTGTCTTTCTCCGTCTCTCTCTCTCCCTTAAATTTCTATGTATTTGTGCAAAATTATTTTTGGAGTTAAGTAATAGGAAACGTAAAAGATTATTACAGTTTCTATTTTAGGTTCATGTTTTGAAATCAGTGTTTTGGAAATACAAATTGTATTTAAGTTTTTAAGTAAATTGTGAATGTGAAATTTTTATGTCTTAATCTGGCCATTGCTAAAGATAAAACAAATTTTTCCTTCTGTTTTTAAAAATCTAGACAAATATTGCTTATACATTTCTTGGGAATACATAACTTTCAAAGTTAAAAATATTATTTCTTCTCATATCTGCACCTGTTTTGTAAGCAATATTAGTTGAACTGAAGTCTTGACTTGAATTTAGCTATTCGGAACATTTTAGGAATGAAGTTTTTTATTTTCTGTAGTTTAGTATTCCAACTAGTTGAGAGAATTCTCTCTTTTGTAAAGATCAAGATGTTTAATACGTAATTGTTTTGGAAATAAACCTTTTAAAAGGTATTATGTGTCTACAAGTTATTTCTTCTTATTAAAATGGTGGATGTTGATTAATGGCTTTAACACAGTTGTCAACACAGTTATTATTTAGGTGTGTCAGAATGGTATTTCAGGGGCTTTTGCTGATTTTGCCTAAGTGATCCTTTTGACAGCTCTCTTTTTTTTTTTGAGACAGGATCTCGCTTTGTAGTTCAGGCTGGCCCTGAGCTCACTATGTAGCCCAGGCAAGCCTGGAACTCAGCAATCCTCCTGTCTCTGCCTCCCGAGTGCTGGGATTATAGGCGTGAGCCACCATGCCCGACACTGTGGTATGTGTATTGATTGCTGGTGGGCACGAGTCACCATGCCCAGCAGTGTATGTGGTTACTGGGGATCGAACTCAGGACCTTGTGCTTGCGAGGCAGGTGCTGGAACCACTGAGCTAAATCTCTGGCCCTTGACATCTCTTTTTAAGACATGTTTGCTTTTTAGATTTTTTCCCTCTGGGTCTCCCTTGTTCCTGATACGGATGCTATTCTATATACAATCCCTCTTTCCTCTAGTATCTAATCCTTACCACTTCCAAGTTTCATTTCTTAATTCTTTTTGCATTTTTAGTATATGTGCTGCCGAAGCAAGCATTCTTTTTGCATTTTTGATGGGCAGTTAGCGAGATTCACAGGGCAGACGTATTCTTAAAATAAAAATAGATTCAGAAAGAAGGCCTGATGGAGCTTTTGTACTGGTGAGGATTCATACGTGTTTTGATATTCTGGATACTTAGAGGGCTTTTCTACTTTTGGTTATGCCCATATTCTAGGACAGCTCTGTCCAGTAGAACTTTCTGTGTATTTACTCATGATGACATCCACTTGTCTCATGTAGCCCTTGAACACTTGGCAGTGGCTAGTGTGACTAAAGAACTAAAAATATAGTTGCCATTAAGTTAAATTCAAATAGCTACATTATAACCAGACTCTATAGTTAATTAGCTGATACCCAACAAGAGTGGAGTGGCACTTGATTAGAGTGGAGATTGATTCGGGATACTGTTATTCTATTGTGCCAGGAAAATAAATTTATAGCATTGGAAAGGAAGCAGTTTAAAATATTGGTGATCAAATAATATCAGTAAGTAGGTTGAAACTTTTTTTGGTATTAGCATAATTATTATGAACTGTAACTTTCTAAAGCCGTTGGTGCCAGCATGTATTTATGGTTTGTAGTGATGATAAAGCTTTCAGTCTTTTTGGTAACTAGGGTGAAATTAGTAACACTCCAACTTTATTTATAGGACTTGGTTAGACAACTCCCTTAGTGCCAGAAACTCCTACAAATAACTTTGACCTTCCCTAATAAAATGTCAGCAGAGAAAATGTTCCATTCCATAGTAGTTCTCAGTTGTATTGGATATATAAAAATACTACTTCTGATGGAGAAATCTATGACAAACAAAGCGTAAACAGAGATTTTGATCACTGTTAGAAATAAATGGGGCTCAGTAACAGAGAACAGGGAGTTAAAGGGAAGGACTTCCAACCTGACAGCTAGTCTGGGGAGTTTTGAGAAACCCATTGATACTTAGGCCAAGATCTGAAAGGTAAGAATGAGCCACCCTTGCAAATAATGAGGTTGGAATAAGGGAGGTTTTCAAGGTGGGGCTACAGGAGGTTAGATTTGTTCTAGGTCAGGCACTGATGTAAGATCAGTGTATTTAGAGTGGTGGTTGAGAGGAGAGAATGGTAAGAAATGAGATTGGACAGTCGGGCCCCTAACAGATCATATAGGACCCCAAAGGTTATTACAAACAGTTGAGATAGAATTAATGTTGTGAGATACTTCTGCAGACGGAGGGGAATGATCTGATTTTTATGTTAAAAAATCCCCATACCTGCTGTATGAAGAACATTTTGAAGGAGATCAGCAATGGAAGAGAGGGAAGTACTGAGAGAGGGATTGTGGCTGGGAACACCAGGAGAAATCCCGTGCACAGAACTTACTGTAGGTTGGATGTAAGGAGTGAGAGGCAGGAAAAGGATCATTGGCTTTCATAATTGTAAGGCAACACCACTTACTGAAGTGGGGGACCCCAAGGGCAAATGTGGTGGAGAATTATGAACTGTTGTACTTTGCTTATTGCTGGGATAAAGTATCCAACACCCACAAGTTAAAGGAGGGAAGGTCTATTTTAGCTCAGTTTCTAGAGGTTTCAGTCTATAATTGGCTGACTGCAGAGCAGGGGGGTATAGCAGAGGAAGATTGCAGAGGGAAAACAGTCTTTTGCAGAGCAGACAGTAGGCAGGAAGCAGCGACCCAGTCTCCCATCTTTCCCTTTGTGTTACCTGCAGGCTGCAAGCCTGTTCGTTGGTGCTACCCGCACTCAAGATGGAACTTTCCATCAGCCACAACTAGAATGATACTAAACCAATCAGTGGAATGACTTGGTTTCCTGCACTCTTTTTTCTTTTTTTTTTTTGAGACAGGTCTCACTTTGTAGTTCAGGCTGGCTCTGAGCTCACTGTGTAGCCCAGGCAAGCCTTGAGCTCAGCAATCCTCCTGTCTCTGCCTCCCGAGTGCTGGGATTATAGGCGTGAGCCACCACACCCGGCACTGTGGTATGTGGTATTGATTGCTGGTGCCCGTGAGTCTCCACGCCCAGCATTGTATGTGGTTTCCAAGGATCGAACTCAGGACCTTGCGCTTGTGAGGCAGGCACCAGAACCACTGAGCTAACCCTCTGGCCCGGTTTCCTGCACTCTTAATCCATATTCATGCACCTTAGTCCAGCATCACACACTCATGATCCAGCCACCTCCCAAAGCCCCACCTATGAGCACGTGAGGCTTTTTTTGGGGGGGGACATGTAGGTACCAGCCATATCAAGGACCTAGTTTTGAACATGTGGTGTTTGACATGTTGGTCCAACAGCCAAGTAGAATGGGAAGAAGTCTAGGCTTCAGTGATATAATTTAATAGTTACTAGCATGAATCTGAGCAATTGAGACAACAGAGAGAGAGGGAGAGATTATAGTATCACAGAAGCTAGAGGAAGAGAATTTTAAGGGTCTTGGTTTGTTGATTCCTCCTGAAAGGCCCTATAAGTTAAGGACAGCAAAATTGGATTAAGTATTATGAAGGGAGCAGACCTTGGTAGGTTGATATAATGTGTTGGAGAGCAAACTTGGAGTAAATTGAAGAAGAAATAAATGAAAGAGAGGAGAGGGATCTAGAAAACTTCTTGGAGTTTTGCTGTGAGTGGTTATGAGAGAAATGGATGTAGGGAGGTGAGGGATCGTAAACAATCATTTTGAAATCATCATTCATTTAGTCACTTTCTGTTACTGGACATTTATGTTTTAAACTTTTGTTTTGCTCTGACAGATCACTGTAGTGAGCATTCTACTTTTGTGGATATGTTCTGAGATAAGCAACTCGGGATAGAATTGCTGAATCACAGGCTGTGTTTAATTCAAGATTCAACGGTTCCTGCTAGCCTGACCTCTAAAATGATGGTACCAGGTCACAGTCTTCCTCCTTCATTGTTTGAGTGTGGAAGACAGGTTTTCTGAAGGTGGGCCATGATGGTGGGAGATAGCATGAACATGATGAAAGAATGGGACAAATCAGTGATGCCAGACAGTGCATGCTGGACAGGGCAACCAGGTTTTTACAGGAGCACCTGTGGATGGCATGCAAGCGCAAGTAGTGAGATTGGCATTAGATGGTAGCAGTACCTCCTTCATTGAAATTGTAGGCCAGAGATTTAATCAGTGCTTCCGGTGCCTGCCTCACAAGCATAAGGTCCTAACTTTGATCCCTGGTACTAAAAACTTTAAATAAGCAGAATGTAAGCAGAAGGGCATGTATTTGTAGGGAGGGTTGGACATTTTACTGGTGAAAAGATGCTAGGCTGAATACTTCTTTTATTTTTTATTTTATTTTTGAGACAGGGTCTTGCTTTGTAGTTCAGGCTGGCTCTGAGCTCACTATGTAGCCCAGGCAAGTCTCGAACTCAGCAATCCTCTTGTCTCTGCCTCCTGAGTGCTGGGATGACAGGCGTGAGCCACTACACCCGGCACTGTGGTATGCAGTATTGATTGCTGGTGGGCGTGAGTCTCCACGCCCAGTATTGTATGTGGTTTCCGGGGATCGAACTCAGGACCTTGCACTTTCGAGGCAGGTGCCAGAACCACTGAGCTAATCCTCCAGCCCTGAATACTTCTTTTAAAATGATGCAATTGTATGGGGGACAAGCCAGCAGGAGGTGGTAGAGAGAACGAGGCAGCCCTTGAGAAGGCAAGAAATACTTGTTTTGGAGAGTAGGCAAACTTGCAGGGGCAGCTTTGATAGGATTGCTCGGCATTGCCGAGTGCCCATTTAAGGTTTATGATCGTGAATGCACAGTGGAGTCAGCTAGCTTGGTTGTGTGATTTTCTTTCATCAACAGTCAGCTGATGGTGCACAGGCACAGGGAAGGCAGAGACTTGTATTCAGCCAGGACTGGAGTTCTGCCTGGTGGCAGTGATGAAGGGACAAATGATTGACGGTATCCACAAGGCAAGACTTATAATTATGGACCATGAAATCAGAGCTGGATGAAGGAGGGAGTGGAAGACAGAACTTGAGTGAGTAGGTAATGAAAGAGCCAGTGATTCTGGAGGACTGCGAGGTCCAGAACCGGGGGAAGGGGTGCCAGAGCCAGTGAGGTCCAGGGGAAGGCTCTTTGAGAGTGTGACTGAGGTGTACCAAGAAAAAACAACGTTCTAAAGACAATGCAGTTTCCTGTGTTAAGGATGAAAACCCTGGTTTCCTTTTTAAAAAATTATTTTGCGGGGCCAGGGATTTAGCTCAGTTTTACTGGGCCTGCCTGGCAAGTGCAAGGTCCTCTGATCCCAGTATCAGGAAAAAAAAAAAAAGTCTTTGCTTTTTGCAAGAGGTCAGCTTTGGGATGCACTCTTTTCTGTATGTACACATCTGGAGTTTACTTTAGACATCCCAGAAGGCAGCTGCAGTTTACAAGGCATTTGGGGGACTTTTCTCTAATAATAGCATTAGCAACAGTAGTGCGTTGGTTAGTGCCTCATGCAGCGTGTGGATCCCAAGTTGCAGGTCCAGTGTCTCTGGCATTGTTTTAAGTCTTGGCAGGTAGAGAGCAGGGTTATATCCATGGTAAAATTTCCAGAGATTTTTCCAATCTTGTTTGATGTTTTTACCAGTAAGTATGGTGTAGAAGAAATGATCTTGGAGTCTTTTTCTTTTTAATTGTGATAAAGACTCATTTTGTGTACATCATGATCACACTCAACATTGAGAATTTGTACCAGTGTATGACACGACTTAATTCTCATTTTTTCTCATTCCCCTACCCTCTATACACATGAGTTTGTTTCCCCCCTTTTTACCATCACAGTTTTTTCTTTCACCTCATTATTTATCCCTACTCATCATTTCCTTTAGGTTATTTTCTATTTTACAATGTCTATCATACATTCTAGGACTTATTTACATTCTCAGTTTCTCATACGAGAGAAAAGATATAGTATTTACATATCTGTGACCTATTTCTTTCGCTTATGAGTATGCCCTGAAGGTACGTCCATTTGAGTATGAATGACTCAAAATTATCATTCTTTATGGCAGAGTACTACTTCATTTTATTTTAAAAACCCCACATCTTCTTTAGAGTAGTCTAGAGTTGATGGGCCTTTGGTTTGTTTCTAAGATTGAGCTATCATAAACTGAGCTGCTATAAACATGGGTGCACAAATGTCGCAATAATATGAATCTTTTAATTCTTTTGTACATATCCCTAGCAGGGGAATAGCAGGGTCAAATGGGACTGCTAATCATAATTTTTCTGAGGAATCTCCACGGTGATCCCCATAGTGGTTGTACCAGCCTGCATTCCCACCAGCAGTGGAGAAAGGTTCCTTTCTTCCCACAGCCTCGCCAGCATTTGTTGCTGGCTCATTTAGAGATAGCAGCCATTCTTTGTGTGGTGAGATAAAATCCCAGTGTTGTTTTCATCTGTATCTCTCGAATGACCAGCGATGAGCATTTCTTCATGCAATTCTTAGCTGCTTTTACTTCTTCATCTGAAAAGTGTCTGATAATTTCAGATGCCCATTTTTGAATTGGGTCTTTAAATTTGGGGGGGGTGTTGATTTTTCAAAACTCTATATATTCCAAATAGTAGCCCTTTATCTGAGGAACAGCTGGTAAAAGTTTTTTTCCATATTATTGGATGTCTAATCACTCTGCCAGTGGTATCTTTTTTTGTGCAGATCTTGGCATCTTAATAAATTTGGGTGTAACTTTTGGCTCCCTTACTTTTTAGGTGTGAGACCATGAATTTATTATTTAACTACTATGAGCCTCACATTTCTTTGATTTGTGAAAAAGATAATAGGGCCTGGCTTTCAGAGTTGTTGTGAAGATCCAGTGGGATAATGCTTGTAAAATTGTGGTACATAAAATAGATGCTGCTGGTGGTGATAGTCAGGTCAGCAAGCAGGGGTAAAATAATTACTAGTATATCTTCCAGAATGGTTGAGATCTACTGAAAAGTGGCAAAACACTGCCTGGTGTCTCATGCCCTATCTAGATCAGCTTCTTAGCAGTGTGCCGAAACACAGGGGGCTTTTGTTAAAATGTTGATCTCAATTCAGTTTAGAGTGGAGCCTGAGATTCTTTACAGATTCCAGTTGATGTTAACACTAGGGGCTGCTCTGTGGGGTACACTTTGAGTAGCAGAATTATATTGGAGAACTGCCCTGTGGGAATCCCTGCTATTTCAAGCTGAGAGAAAATGAGGTAAAAAGAGTCACATTCTTTCAACTTTTTTTTTTTTTGAGACAAGGTCTTGCTGTGCAGTTCAAGCTAGCCTCAAATTCATGGGGATTGTCCTGCCTCAGTATCCCAGATGCTGAGATTACAGAGGTGCACCACCAATTTTTTTTGTTTGTTAGGTAGATTCAATGGACCACCTGGTCCATGTCTTTAGATCACTCCTGTGGTGTGAAGCAGAAGCATTTCCATCTGTCCTGAAAGTGAAGGGAGCACAGACTGTGTTCAGGGGGCTACCTCAGGTTTCGCTGGAAAACAATGTCAGTGACTGACTTCTCAGGTATTGTGCTTAGAAGTTAGGCTGGCTCCCCAGATGCACGCAGTGTTTTTCAAAACCCTTTAAAACTACAGAGAACATGCAAAAAAAATAAGTCTCTTGAAATATTAGACTTTAAGACAGAGATCTAAAATATGGCTCCAAAGCCTTTCTGCCTGGTATGGTTGTCACATTATAAAATCCAGCACTTTCCAAAGCAGGAATTCAGGATACTTCATAAGGCTAGAATTATTGGCAGCCCCATATTGCTGTCTGATATTATCCGATCTCTTTCTCAAACATGCCAGAAACTTCCTCTGTATGCTCTTCCTAGGAGAATTTTTCCTCCGTGGCTCAAATTGACATGCCCTCACCTATGAACTATATAGAGGCTGATAAGTTTCAGAGTGCAGATAGTCTGATAGAATGTTCTCCTAATAGAATGGAGTGTGAGCATATCTTAATCTCTATGTAAGACTGATCCTTTTCAGAGTAGTTTCATAATGTGGAATCATTAGACCTTTTTGTCTCTTAATGTGAATTGTATTTAGTTATAAAGCATATACTTCCTTATTTGACTTTGATGATTGGAGAGCCCCCCGAAGTTAGGAAATTTGGACATGCAGGAGCAGGAAGAAAGAGATTGCTTTGGCTTGGTTTTTTGTTTTCTGTGGATGTACAGGGAGGAAACACAGAAGAGTTTCATTTCTGACTGGACTGGTCATCTAATTTAAAAATTACAATCAAGAAAGAAACATAAGCCTTAATGATGGGAATTTATAAACCCTTGTGTTTCCAAAGAAGTTTGTAAAAGTTTCCTTCTTGAGAATTTTAGCGGATTTTTTCAGGGCTTTTGTTACACATTTAAACTTTTTTTTTAAACTTAATTTGGGAGTTTCTATATGTTTTTCTCTTGCTTTGCAGCAGATGTTTTTTCTTTATCCTCTTCTAAATTTGATTAAAGGATACCATTATAAAATAGGAATTTGAATATTTGTTATCATTATTTTGTTGATATGTAGTTAAGGATGAATGTTAATAACAGTAAGAACTCTTCAAAGAGTTTGAAAATTCTGCAGACTCAGTGTGATGAACAGCTGTTTGAATGAATGAAAGAGGAGTGGTGGTTTCATACTTAACGCATGGGCTATGACCTGAGCCAGGAAAGTTGGATGTACAAATTGACTACAGCTATAAAAAGAATCTAATAATTCATAGAAAGCAAAGATTTGTTTTCTTGGGGGAAAAAAAAAACAACTGTTAGGATATAGGTTAGTAGTAGAGCACTTGCCTGAGCATGCATAAAGTCTTGGATTTGATCTCTTGTGCTGCCAAAAAGAAAAAGGTTTAAAGTTTGAACACCTTATTCCTCTTTCTTACTAGAAATAGGTAATCCTGCCTTCAGAGGAAGCAGAGCTTCTGTATTTAAAAAAAAAAAAAAGGAAAAGGTTTGGGTGTAGCTAAGAATCCCTGCCCCGCCTCTCCAAGTTTAAATGAGCCCAGAGTTTAAGGTGGGAGGAGAGAAAAGCATTATAAGCTCTCCAGCGCAAGGCACATATGTAGTTTGAAAAAAATGTGACTTTGACAGTGAGAAAAAGAAACTTTCCTTTAACAGATAACAAGGATCAGAGAACTCAGGGGGGCTGGTGGGGGGGGTTAGTATTAAAGAAGCAAACATGCACCTACTCCCTGCATGGGGCCTGCCCTGAGTGTGGGCCTCACAGACCTTACTTGGCGATTTCATGAGCTGGAGGGAGCTGTTTCAACGTGTCTGAGTGGAACCAGAATCCTGAGGCAGCAGGAAGGTGGTAGGCCTCTTTGTTTTTGTTTGCTTTTTATTTTGTTTTGCTTTTCCTTTATTTAGAGGAGTAGAATGTTTATCAAAACATCAATACTTTGAGAATGTTTTGTGTACTTAACATATTCAAGGTATTATGCAAAGACTCCAAGGGTAAAAATAGGTGAACTTCAGCTGGATTTTAGGTTTTCTCCCTGAAGGACAAGGAAAAGGAGGGAAGATTGGTATAAGAATCCTCTTAAGGGGCCGGAGGGTTAGCTCAAAGTTTCCGGCACCTGCCTCGCAAGCACAAGGTCCTGAGTTCGATCCCCGGTTACCACATACAATGCTGGGCGTGGAGACACGCCCACCAACAATCAACACCGCATACCACAATGCCGGACGTGGTGGCTCATGCCTGTAATCCCAGCACTCAGGAGGCAGAGACAGGAGGATTGCTGAGTTCGCAGCGGCTTGCCTGGGCACCATAGTGAGCTCAGGGCCAGCCTGAACTACAAAGCGAGACCCTGTCTCAAAAAGCAAAAAAAAAAAAAAAAAAAAAAAAATCCTCTTAAGTTGTAAGAGAGGTGAATGCCACACCGCAAATCCCAGGCCCCATACAGAAGGGAGAACCAGTTATAGCTAGGGTGAACTTTTGGGTTAGAATGTGAAGAAATGGGGTCAGGGAGGTGTAGGCATCGGCATATGGGAAATTGAAGGATTTTCTGAACAAATTAGAAGAGACAGGTAAGATTTGATGATACTTCTTCATCAGTGTACCTAGTGGACAAAACCTTTGCTTGGCATATAAGGGCACATAGTAAATATTTAAACATAACTAAAATTAGAAACTGTGATCACTGAGATCACAACGGAGGTAGGTACACAGTTTCATCACTCAATCTAACTATAAGTCCAAAAGGAAGGTTCTTTTACTTTTTTTTTTTTTTTTTTTTTTTTTTTTTGGTTTAGGAAACAGAAGCCTAAAAAGATTCAAATCTTTTGCCAGGTTGTAATGATATGAATAGTAGATGCAGAATTCAGACTTCAACCTTGTGCTCTGCCCTGCTCAGATGCTGGTAAAGTATCTGCAGTGTGCTAAGGGCCTCAAGCTCCGCTTGACTCTAAAACCTTTGTTATTTGCCCCTTTAGAGTGAAAGCTGTGTTGTTGTGAACTACAGTAGAATAAAAAAGGTGGAAAGTCTATTTGTCTGAGTTTTAAACTCTGACAAGATTAAGATTAGAGGTGAAATGGTGTAAAGAATAGCAGCGGAGGTTGATGCTGAAGGGAGGGAATGTCACCTCTTGGCAGGTTCTGTGTGCCTGCAGCTTCTCCAAGGGGTTCTGGAGGAACGGGGGCAGAGGGAAGACTGACGCACTTGGCCTTGATCTTGGAGAGCAGAGCTTGATTGCTTCATTCATATTTAAACAACATTTTAAACTAATTTAGGTCTACAACTAGAAACTGGTGCTGGTGGTTTATTAGCAACCTCG
>PVIC010004051.1:33887-55432 GCA_004025085.1 Thryonomys swinderianus
GAGAGAGAGAGAGAGAGAGAGAGAGAGAGAGAGAGAGAGAGAGAGAGAGAGAGAGAGAGAGAGAGAGAGAGAGAGAGAGAGAGAGAGAGAGAGAGAGAGAGAGAGAGAGAGAGAGAGAGAGAGAGAGAGAGAGAGAGAGAGAGAGAGAGAGAGAGAGAGAGAGACTCTGACAGAGAGAGAGAGAGTCAGAGAGAGAGAGTCAGAGAGAGAGAGAGAGAGAGAGAGAGAAGTAAGAGGGAGGAGAAAGAACAACAGAACAGTCAGCTGAAGAGGGGGGAGGAGACCCGGTCGTTTTATAGGAATTTTTTGCTTGAGTGATTTGGGGGGGTTCTCCCCTCTCCCTTGCTCCCCATTCTGGCACCCCTTTTCCTTCCTGCGGCTCACTGAAGTGCCTTTTTGCAGTTCAAGATCAACGGACCGCTGAGTTTCAGCAGCCTAGTCTGACATGATGTACCTCTGGGTGAGTACAGGGTGCTGTGGGCAAGGGCTTGCACTTGCACTTATAAGGAGTGGAAAGCTGCGAGGTTCTGCTCCTGCACAGACGGCCTTCCCCACAGTGCACGACTGCCACATCCCCTTCTTCACACAGGTGTTAGGTTTTAAGTCGTAGCAGAGACTGTACCATGCGTGTTTTGTTTTATTTTGTTATGTTTTACAGTG
Source organism: Thryonomys swinderianus (assembly GCA_004025085.1). Lineage (NCBI taxonomy): Eukaryota > Metazoa > Chordata > Mammalia > Rodentia > Thryonomyidae > Thryonomys > Thryonomys swinderianus. Next base: position 34,548 of record PVIC010004051.1, read on the forward strand.
TTGTTTATCTTGTTCAACTTAAGCGCGAGGGCTGCGCTCCCAAAGCAGTGCCATCCCCTGGGCTTGGTAGGTTTGAGGAGGCGAGTGGCGAGTGAGATGAGCTGTGGGCTCCAGGGGCCGCAGCTTTCCTGGTGGGGCAGGGTCAGCTGAGTGTGTTCTGTTTTGGGGCACTGATCTTAATAGGCAAGCCATGTCCTTAATTAGAAATAAGCCTTTGTAAGTTTTTATCTAGTAATTTTTATTTTCTTTTATAGTAGTCATGTGAAATAGGTCACTGTTGTTATTAAAATTATATGAGGGAAGTAATTAAGTCAGTCACTTGCCCATAGTTAGACATCAAGTCTGCAGCTAGAATAATAATTAATAACCAGACATTATAAAGCATTTTATATTTTCCAGGCAGCTAACACATACTTTACACTATTTTAATTTATTGTTAGTTTGGGATAGAGGAAAACATGGCATTGGAGAGATCGTAAACTGTGACATGTGATACATGTTAGGAGAATGAATGTCAGGGAAGATGATACAGAACCACGCCCTGCCCACCTCACTTGGAGTTGTGAAAATAAGAGCATCTGCAGTCCTTGCGAACATGGCGTTTCTCCCTTGAGCAGACCGCTGTGTGTGTTGCTAAGGGAGCCTGTTAGATGCAATGCCCTTGGATACTAGCCAGCTTTTGAAAGTTCCACTTTGCCCTTTGGCCTTTAGCCTAGATGTCTGGAATTGCAGGATCCTACTTGGCTCAGGCAGCCTGATTTTATAAATATCAAAATATAAAAATTTTAACTAAGTTTGTGGAGATGGAGCTTGGTCACAGAGAGGGTGTAAGGTATATGTGTAAGGTATATGTATCTCTGTGTGTGTGTGTTGGAAGGGGCTTCTTTTCCTGCTTCTCCCTTCATATTTGAATATGTCCTTGAAATGTAATTTCCTCCTCTTGATTTATTTTCATAGTAATGTATTTATGACAGCTCAAAGAACTTTTCTAACACACTAATGCACGTTAAGTAGTTTTCACCTGCCTTGTGGGTGCAACTGATTGGCACCGTTGACTAGAATGATGGGATAATCTGTCTTTTGATTTGTTTGGAAGAGTAGTTATGAAAGGAAGCAAATTGAATTAATCTCATTTTCACTTATTTATGTCTGATGAAAGCAAGCAGTATGTTCATTATTTCTTTTGTGTATCTTTTAATAGTTATTTGCTAGCTCCAGAATAAGACCTCCTAATCAATATGCCACATGTAGGATTGAGATTCAGATACACCGAGATAATATCTCCCACGATCCTAGGAACAGTCAGGTGGGCCTTAGGGTTCCACTGGTCACATCGACCACATACACTGTCATTTGCCACTAGGTGACATAAAAATACTACCATTTTCTATGTGTGTTGTCATACCTGAAAATTTGAATAGCATGTATTAGAGGAGAAAAAGCTTTGTCTTCTTATTTCCTGCGTTGTGAAGCTCAGTGCCTATGGAGTTACTCAATTCACCGAACCTGTCCAGAACACCTATAGCAGTGTAATTCCTAGATATAGGGAAGGAAGTCTAGGTGGTCAAGCACTCAGTAGGATGGATGCCTTTAGGAGCTGCATGGAGAAAACTTACTGGACTAGAAATGAGACATTAAAGATCTGTTCACGGTCTAGAGAGAACCACTCGAGGCTCCGGCTAGTAGCAAGCTATATTACTGTGAGTGGTCACTTAACATCGCTGATTCTGAGCCTGTTTCCATATCCATTAGATAATAGGATTGAACTGAACTTCACCTTATCCTGAAATTATTTTGAATTTTAGCTAGCAGTAAGTGTTCCTGAAAGACCCCCAGTTGTGCAAGGATATGTCAGTCCCAGTGAACATGAGAAAGCTGTAAAATATATTTCATATATCATCTCCTTGTCCACGTGGTTTGGCACCAGTAAATTGAAGGCACTGTTTGAGCATTCTAGAAGAATGACTCAGTTGTGTTTGGTTCTCAATATCTTTGAGTGCTATGGACATTTCTAGAGTCTGTAGAATTAAGGAGAGAGGTACAAGTGCTCTGTATTTTTTCTGCAGTTAGATGTAGCTCATTACTTTGCTCCTATATGCCTAAAACTCTGAAGCAGAATGTGTTGTATCTCTGTTGGATCTTCTTGATGAATTACCCTTTTCTTAGTATCAGTAGTCAGTGTGGCCTGGTGCAAAGAATATGGGTGTTACGGCCAGAGGGTTAGCTCAGTGGTTCCGGCGCCTGCCTCGCAAGCGCAAGGTCCTGAGTTCAATCCCCACTGACCACATACAATTCTGGGCGTGGTGGCTCACGCCTGTCATCCCAGCACTCGGGAGGCAGAGACAGGAGGATTGTTGAGTTCGAGGCCGGCCTAGGCTACATAGTGAGCTCAGAGCTAGCCTGAACTACAAAGCGAGACCCTGTCTCAAAAAAAAAAAAAAAAAAAAAAGAATATGGGTATTAGAGACTTTGCTAAATACCATCTCTGCTGCTTCCATGTGTGCCTTCCATGTGAGCAAATTACTAACTTTAAAAACCTCAGTTTCTTCATTTATCTCACAGGAAAACTAATGTCTATTATGTTCCTATTGTGAAGATTGAGATAACTTATGTAACATACTTAAAATAATATGCAGCACATAGTAGGTTCTCAGTAAATAGCTGCTATAAACTTTGCTCTCTATTTGCATAGACACGTATGTTGAGAACATTTTTGATTTTGTAGGGAGAACTTTGAAAACACAAACTAGTTTTATGTGGACTATTTCCCACTTTAATACTTTAATTGTTTTATTTTTTAAAGTACTTATGGGTTGGGAGCCCTTATTAGGGTTGCCTTTTTTGGATTTTTGTTTTGGTGTTTTTTTTTTTTTTGAGAAAGGATCTTGCTGGCTTTGAATTCACTGTGTTGCTCACTCTGGCCTGGACTCTTGGCCTCCTGCTTCAGCCTTCTGAGTGCTAGGAACAGACATGTGCCACCATGACCAGAAAGGGTGGCTTTTTGAGAACAGTCTCATGGCTTGTCACTAAGGGGTGAGTGTCATTACCTATTGTATAGGTGAGGAAAGATAGCAAGAGAAAATCTGTGATATTAAATAGCAGAACTGGAAATTCAATCCCATCCTTTTAAAGCCATGACTCTTATTTCTTTTTTACATTGTCTTCTGTGGGGAAAAGCTGATTTTTTTTTTTTTTTTTTTTGAGACAGGGTCTCGCTTTGTAGTTCAGGTTGGCTCTGAGCTCACTATGTAGCCCAGGCAAGCCTGGAACTCAGCAATCCTCCTGTCTCTGCCTCCCGAGTGCTGGGATTACAGGTGTGAGCCACCATACCTGGGACTGTGATATGTGGTATTGATGGTTGGTGGGTGTGAATCACCACGCCCAGCACTGTATATGGTTACTGGAATGGAACTCAGGGCCTTGTACTTGTGAGGCAGGCGCTGGGACCATTGAGCTAAATCTCCGGCCCAGGAAAAGCTGATTTTTAAAATTTGTTTTAAACTACCTATTGAGTGATAGCATATCTCTTAGGCGTATTTCCCACACAGTTCTCAACACATCTAGGAGTTTGCTCTTGTATTAATTTGACAAATGAGAAAGCAGACATTTCGATAACTTGCTAGGTGATAGAATTGGAATGATCAGAACTATAATTTATACTCTGGTTTCTCCAGCCATAAAACTTGGTATACTATACTTAACCTCTTCCCTTATGTTCAAGGACATTTTGTTGCTGCTACCATTCAGCATGATATAGGAAATAGAGAGTGGAGAAATGAAAGTAAGGAAACTGAAATTCTGTTTCCAGACCATTAGTTCCTTGAGACATTTTATTTAACTATGTATTTTTCAGGTAGTGAAAAGGATGCAGTAGTTCTTAGAAACATTGATGGACTAATCCTTATACACACACACACATATGTAGCAAGTAACTGATAGTTTTATCATAAAACTTAGAAATTGTGGATTATGAGTGAGAAGAGAGTTTCGTTCTCAGTTGTACCATTTGTTAGCGTGTGACCATCCTGAGCATCAGTTTTCTATTCTTCAAAGTGGAATTAAGAAATTGTGTGTGTGTGTGTGTGTGTGTGTGTGTGTGTGTGTGTGTATTACCGAGTTGAACTCAGGACCTTATGCTTGCAAGGCAGGTGGGGGGTGGTGCCACTGAGCTAAATCTCCAGCCCATAAAGATTATGGAGCTATTTTGTGCAAAGCAAAATATGAGGTAATAACAGCAACAGTACCTTTTAAATTTGGGTTATAGTCAGGCTGATCGTTTTTTGGTTTTGTTTTAGTTTTGGTTTTTTGAGACAGGGCCTGTTCAGTGCAGTTCAGGCTGGTTGTGAACTCACTGTGTACCCCAGGGTGGCTTCCAACTCATAGCGATTTTCCTGCCTCACCCTCTGGAACGCTAGGATAGAAGTGTGCACCACCACTTGAGTCAGGTTAATCTTTTAATGCTCACTTTTTACCACTGTTTTGCCATTCTAATTGGCCTGCATAATTAGAGATATAGACAGTAGTAAATTGAGTTATAAGAACATATAGAAACAGTTCAGTTCAGATAATATTTACAGCCAGATAGTATAAATAGGTGGAAAGCCATTAAAAGATCTTAAGTAAGATTAAGCACAGGATAAGGTGGAGTTTTTAATTAGATGTATGTATTTTTAAAAAAGCTATTTACATAGATTAGAGGAGTGAAATGGCAGAGAGAAATGAGGTGATTGTGGTGTAACAGCCTCGGTGACAGGGAATCGTGGTGATGGTGTGGGCCCACAGGAAGTGGGACTGTACAAGAGACGTTCACAGGGAAGGACTGACAGGATATTGTCATAATTTGGAAGAGACTCAAGGTTTTTGTAGGAGGGAAGTTGAAAGTGATCGTGAGTGTAATTTTGGATTTGATCTTTTTGGATTAACTTTGAGATGTTCAAGAGGAAGCACTATTTAGATATCTTCCTAGGCTAGGATTAGAAATATGAGGAAAGATAAAGTCTTAAGCTGTATAAAATTGTGAAAATCTGCATGCAGTAGTCACTGAAGCCAGGAGCAGCTATTGCTCAAAATGAGAAAGGTTATGGAGAAGAGAACATGTTCTTCAGGAGGAAAACCAACACACCAGAAAGTCAAGGCAAGAGAATGACTGCAGAAGATCCATGGGTTCAGCAAGTGTTGTTTGGAGGAATAATAAAGATAAAGGCCTACGTGGAGTCATCTGAGGAATCCAGGGAGAAGCAGGGGCTGGTGATAGAAGGAGAGAGCTATTGCAAAAGTTTGACTGTGAAGGTATATAGATTGTACCTAGATATGGGGAGAAAAAGCTTTACTTATTGTATTTTAAATAAAGGAGACTTACAATGGGGACACGGCTTACCCTTGATTCAATTCCTAACATTGCTAAATAAAAAAACAAAAGTGCCTTGGTCATGTTTAAATATTAATCAAGTAAATCCCCTGTAGTCAGGGAAAGAGACTGAAAGAAGAGAGGAAATCACTGTACATACTTTGAGAAGAAGGCTTTAGGAGTAGGAAGAGCACTTTTTTTTTTTTTTTCAAGACAGGGTCTCACTTTATAGTTCAGGCTGGCCCTGAGCTCACTATGTAGCCCAGGCAAGCCTTGAACTCAGCAATCCTCCTGCCTCTGCCTCCCGAGTGCTGGGATTACAGGCGTGAGCCACCATGCCTTGCGTTTGCGAGGCAGGTGCTGGAACCACTGAGCTAAATCTCTGGCCCCAGGAAGAGCACTCTTGATCAACAAGAGACAAAATAGAAAACAGAAAAGCTAAAAAGACCTAGGAGTGTTAAGATTCCTTTACGGAGGGGGAGGCAAATAAGCAGAGACGGAAAAAGGGAAGGGTCATTCCTTTTTTTTCCATAAAGGAATAGATTTGTTAAATAATATGTATAGGAAGCCATATATAATTCCATGTGGCTTGTATTTGTGGGATGAGTGGATTAATGGGTGAGAATTAAAAACTATGGATACTAAATTATCTGGAACTTAAGAATGCTTATTTCAGTAAGGAGCCATGATAGGTTTTAAACAAGGTCAAGGGTGATCATATTTGCATATTAGAAAGATATCAAGAGGCTTCTATTATTGCATAACTTATATTTATCCTTTGGGGCAAAATTGGTTTAATATATAATTTAAAAGCTCAGAACACTATAAGGGTCTAAATAAGTTATATATTAATAATATGAGACTCAAGCAGGTAATGCATGTTGAGATTTATTTTCTTTAGGGTGGCAAAGAGTGAAGAGCAAGACAAACTCTTTTTTCCAGGAAGTCTTGTTTTGTTTTGTTTAAAGCTTGGGAAAGAAATATTGTAAATGTGGACAAACACGTTAATTTCAAGAACTTTTAGAAAGTGCTATTGAGAAGACAAGCTATTCAGAATGACCCTGAATTGTTTTATCATCATTATTATTATTTTTGTTTTGTTTTGTTTTTGGGGTAGAGTCTCACTGTGTTGCCCAGGCTGGTCTTGAACTTGCCTCAGTGCTGCTTCAGCTCCACATGCTGTGATCACAGGCATGACCTCTCTGCCAGCTACTCCCAATTTTTTTTTTTTTGCTAGTATGACAAAGGCCCGCATAAAGAGACACAGTCTAATAAGCAGGAATCCCAACTGCAGAGTCATTAGATAGGAATGAATTTGGACAAGAAGAAGGTAGTGTTGTTGGAGTGTAGAGAACAAAAAGAATGTAGGGAGATAAGCTGGAGAGGCAGGCAAAAGCCAGTTCATTCCCCAAGGTAGAGATGTGAATTTTGTTGTGATTAAAGTCCAAAGTTATTGGAAAAGTATAACAAAGAGAGCGAAGCCAGCCATGGTGGCCTGTGCCTGTACTTCCAGCTATTTGAGAGGTGGAGGCAGGAAGCAATATTGCAGATTAAAGGTTGACTGGGGCAACTTAGCAAGATCCTTTCTCAAAAATACATACTTTTTTTTAAAAGGGCTGGATATGTAGCAAAATACAAAAATGCAGAAATAAGTAAATATAAAAAGGAAAAAAAGGGAAGTAGCTTTAAGAAGAGTGAGAAGCAAGGTTAGGAAGCTGTTGGTGTGGTCTGAGCCAGAGGCTTAGAGCCCAGATGCAGTTTTCCAGGACCAACAGGTAGTTTGATGAGTGCCAAAAAAAAAAAAAGGAATTTGAGTCACAGAATTCAGCTTTGACTTGAGGAGTTAGGGTGAAGGGGCCATTTCTTCAGAACAGAAGAGAAAAAGACATAGAAAAAAATGTGCGTTGTTTGGACTTACTAAGTTTGAAATACGTATTAGACATCTTAAGAAGCTCAGTGGCCATTTGATATAAATCCGGAGTTCAGAAGAAGGAAGTAGGTTATAGATCTAAAGCTAAATTTATTAGTAATATTTAAAGGATGAGGATTAAATTTATTTAGAGTATAAGTTGAGATCAGAGCTCTGAGCTATTTCAGTAGAGATCTGAAGTTCTCTGAGGAGAGTTTGGTGGGGTAGGAGGTAAACTAGGCAAGTCTGTTCTGGAGAAAACAGTATAGGTTAGTTTGGATAATTCAAAACCATGAAATTGGCCACTGGCCTTGATAGTGTGGCAGTCACTGGTGAGCTTGGTAAGAGTGTTCCAGTTGGAATGGTGGAAATTAAAAAGCCAGTGGGAGTGGACTGAGTTGTTCATTGGCAAATGAGGACATTGAAACAGTGAACACTGGTGCAGAGCAGAACATAGAATCAGGGCAGGTAACTGTAGCGAAATAAAGGTTCGAAGGAGGATTGATCGCTTGGTTCATTTTTTGAGACAGGATCTTGCTATCTAGTTCAGACTGCTATTGAATGCAGTGCGTAGCCCAGGCTGGCCTTTCACCTGGAGCAGTCCTCTTGCCCTTGTCTCTGGAGAGCTGGGATTCCAGGCATGCACCAACATAAAAAATGGTAATAATGCATATTTGTCGTTGGGGAAAAGATCGAAATAGAGAGAGGAAAGAAATAGAGGCCATTCAAAGTAAAGAAGCTCATTGCGGGAGTGAAGTATGTTACATACGACTCGGAGAAGAGGGGTCTGCTGACGTATCTGCTTCTCTGCGACACATAGGGTGAGTCCAGCTGAAAGTGGGGGAGGAGGGAACGCAGAGCTGCAGATTTGAGGAAAGGTGTGAAATAGTCATATCAAACAATGGGGAATGAATTTAGGGAGTTGGAATAGCCTTAAAATTTTTGTTTATAAATCACACTCAAAATGTGAGTGGTAGTAGGTCAGGTATAGCAGTGGTAACAGTGTGATTTTTTTAATCCTGTGATCATTTGTTTAGATGTGAGAGGAATAAAAAATAGTTGAATCTAACAAGAGATTGAAGTTTCCCCCAAAAGCTAGAGTAAGAGAAAAGGAGGGAAAGGAATTAAAACTTCGCTCTCTTTGGAAATGACCAGAGTATCACTGTCACGTTGAGAGTGTGGTATTGGACCATCTGATCTACCTTGGTTTATGAAAGGAGGGAGATACGATGGAGGAGTAGGGTTAGAGAGAAAGTGACAGAATCAACTTTTACACTAGTGAGTTTAAGGAGGCTGAAAAATTGGAGGAGTGGGAAAACTAGCATAAACTCTTAATGTGGTAGTGGAGTGCTTGAAATGCTTGAAATATTTTCAAGGAGGTGACAGTGTTGGCTCTGATGCTAGGCAGGCAACTCAGGTGAAGTGGTGAAAGCATACACTTAGTACTGAAGACACGAATGCCAAAACCTAGGAGGTCATCTATGTGGATATTGAAGCCCTGGAACGATGATGGACATGGAGGCAAGGCTGAGCCTTCAGGAGGGCAGCAAGTGGTACCTGTTTTTTTGTTTGGTTTGGTTTGGTTTGGTTTTGAGACAGGGTCTCACTATGCAGTTCAGGCTGGCCCTGAGCTCACTATGTAGCCCAGGCCTAGAACTCAACAATCCTACTGCCTCTGCCTCCTGAGTGCTGGGATTACAGGAGTGAGCCACCACGCCTGGCATTGTGGTATGTGGTACTGATTGCTGGTGGGCGTGAGCCACCACACCCAGTATTGTTGTATGTGGTTACCAGGGATGGAACCAGGGATCTTGCGAATTCTAGGCAGGCGCCAGAACCACTGGGCTAAATCTCCAGCCCAGTACCTGTTTTAAAGAATCTGCATTTGGATGGAGGGAAGAAAAGTGGTTTGGAAACTATTAGGCAGCAAGGAGGATACTTGAAATGGAGGTGGGGAGCCAGGATAGAGATCATCCCTGGTGAGGTAAAGGTACAAAAGCCACAGAATTCTCAGGGGCAGTCATGTTTCTCTTAGAGCAAAAAAGGAAAGGGAGCATCACAGAAAAGAGAAGGAGAATGCGGAGAGGTTTACCGAGGTTGCCTGCTGACTTCCAGGGCATGAGAGGACAAGGAGTAGCAGGAGCTGGATCAGAACACATGCACTGAGCTGTGTGCAGTGAGCCATTGGGAAGACTTGGGCTGTGCATGAGACACCCCATTGCTTTCATCCTGACCCTAGCCACCACCATCTTTTGACTTTATTATTAATTTTCAAATTATCTTCCCTGCTTCTGTTGTTTTTCCCCATTTGTTTCCCTGAAGTGTTTCAGTACATCAGTCAGAGTGATCCTTTGAAATGTTTTTGTGTTGTTGTTTCATTACTGGGGATTGAACTGAAGGTTTCCATACTGAGCTATATTCCCAGTTTGAAGTTGAGATTCTCATGTCTCAGCCTCCCAGAGTGTTGGGATCACAATTGTGCACTATGCCTGAAATGTCATTGTATATTTTACCTTTGCCTAGAACTCTCCACCAACTTCGTATCTCACTTAGGTGTCCTGCACTGGCCTGTAGGTCCCTGTGCCATTTGTTTTCTTGGCTTAGTCTCTGCCTCAGTTTATTCTGTTCATTCTACTGGTATCAAGATGACCTTGTGGCCATTATTTCAACATCTCAAACATACCTTTACCTTAAGGCCTCTCTGCTCTTTCCTCAGATACCTGCATGACTTCCTTTCTTGTTTTCATGTGATAAATACTCAAATGTCATGTCTAAAGGAATTACCTATGTAAATGGTACTTTCTTACTCCTTTGTCTATTTTCTTTTCCCCTTTTAATTTTACTTTACAGCACTTGTGATCACCTGACATGCGATACATGCTTGTTGTTTTTTTCTCCACAAAGGCACTGGTCTATTCTCTGTGCCTAGATAGGTGCCTAAGACATCGTAGGTACTGATTAGGCATTTGTTCATTGCAAAGAAGAGAAGAAGAAAAGTCTGAGTGGTAATAAGAAACCAGTATTATTGGAAGAGATAGGAATGGGAGAGATGGCTTGATATGTATTGGAGAATCTAGAATTCTTGGCCTCTCTTCTGCAGTGACTGAGGGATTTTTGATTTGTTGCTGTCTTGCTTTGTTTTCCAGCACAGCATTATTTAGCCTTCTTATGACACTGCTCTGTTATTTGGTTTTGTGGAAACCAGTGGCAGTTACCATTGTAGCCATTTGATACTCAGAGGCTTTGCAATCAGAATTCAGTGCTGAGAATAAAATTTTTAGATATAGATGTTCCTCTTATGTATGAAAGCCAAAAGATGGTAGGATTCCAGTTGAAGAAAGCTTCCTTTATTATTTGTTTAATTGGGTATTTAACATAAAATTTATTTTGTCATATTTTAAACCTGAACATGGATTTCATTGTAAAATTTATAAAGAATAAAATTGGACAGGGCCGGAGGGTTGGCTCAGTGGTTCCGGCACCTGCCTCGCAAGCACAAGGTCCTGAGTTCAATTCCCGGTAACCACATACAAAGCTGGCCGTGGAGAGTCACGCCTACCAGCAATCAATGCCGCATACCACAGTACCGGGCGTGGTGGCTCACGCCTGTAATCCCAGCACTCGGGAGGCAGAGGCAGGAGGATTGCTGAGTTCGAGGCTTGCCTGGGCTCCATAGTGAGCTCAGGGTCAGCCTGAACTACAAAGTGAGACCCTGTCTCAAAAAAAAAAAAAAAAAAAAAAATTGGACATAGGCAAATACTCTTTTTGCAGATTTTTAAATTATCTGTTTGAATAATTGATTTGAAGAGCTAATTGTTTGAAGAGCTAAAAAAATCAACATGGAAACCACACAGAAAAGGGACATGAGCTGGAGATATTATAGCTCTTATGATATAATTCCTGTATTTCTGGAAATCAGAAGTAACTGATTATAGACTCATTTTATATTACATTATGTACCAGATATAGTTCTGTCCTTGATGCAAGTATTAACCTATTATGTGATTAAATATTCTTTATCCTCTTGTGTCTCAGCTATAAAATGTGTATGATTCCTTCCTAGTAGCATTTTTAGATGCTATTCCTTCAGAAAAACCGGCATCTAGGTAAAAATATTCTCAATGATTTATTGTTAATGTAATTGTCAGATGAGTAAAAAAGCATTGCGATGTTTTTGGGTCAAGATTAGACTGAAAGCCTTGCTAAAAATATAGTAGAAGGCAAAGGTGGGGAGGCGACAGGACACAATTTAGGGGAGCTGTTGCCATTGTGTGTGTTTCCTCTACTATATTTCATTATTTGTAAATATTTTTATTAAATTTATTAAAAAACAAGATTCTTATATTCATTGAAAATTAAAACCATTTTTGCATATTGCTTTGATTTGGGCATTTACAGATAAAGAGAAAATTTTGAGATTATTACAGACATTTGAGATTGGAGAGGGGAAGGCAATAGGAATCACCAGGTGCCTCCCGGGCATGGGGTCATGGGCTTTCATGGCTGTGTATCTTATTTATCTTCAGATAGAGAAGCAAGAGTCAAACCCAGCAGTCTTGCTACAGAGTCAGTGCTCTTAACCAATATGCTACACTGCTTCCCAGTGACCCGTACCTTCCCCCGTGCTCATTGTGGAAGCTCTTCCGCTGGAGTGTAGACTAGACCCAGTGACTCGTTTTGAATGAATAAAGTATGGCAGAAGTGATGTGATACCAATTCCAAGATTTCATTACAAAGACAGTATAGCTTCCATCTTGAGTGCTTGGCCCTTCTCTCTCTTAGAGCTTTTACACTAGAGGAACAGACTGCCATGTTGTGACTAGCCCTGTGGAAAGGCCGGCTTATGCAAGAAGCCAAAGATCAGGGCCAACAGTCAGTCAGTCATGCCAGTGGGTTTGGTGGTGACTCCCTCTCAGTTGTGTCTTGATGGCTGTGGCTGTGGCCAACCTCTTGATTGCAGACTTGCGAGAGACCCTGAGCCAAAGGCCTCTGTCTGACTCGGCTGGATTTCTGACTCACACACATGAATTGGGGGATAATTAATACCCTTCTAGGCTGCTGTGGTAAGAGAGGGATTTTCTGTAGAAATAGATAACTTTAGATTTTGGTAGAAAAATTCAGGTGCTTTACAGTACAGTTCTAATAATGGAAGTAACTTAAAAAAGGGCAGTAGACTTTGAGGACAGGGTTGGTAAAAGATGAGAGTACCTTGAAAGTGTCATATCTAAAATTTGGGACTTTAAAGGCATCACTATGAGAGTTTAAAGGAAAGAAGCCTAGAGGAGAGGGAATCATTGTTAATGTAGTGGCAGGAAGTTTATCAGCATTGTCCTTTGTAGTTAATGTGAGAAGCCGAAAATATGCCTAATAGACTGGGGGATCTAGCTATGTAGATATCCGAACGAAACACTGAAGATGCTCCAGGTTTGTTGCTGCTTATGGTAATGTGTCCAGGGTGTGGAGGGTTAAGCTGAAGACTCTATTATTAAACCAAAAGAGCCAAAATGTGTTAATTTTGAAACTTCTTATCCTTTTAAGGTGGCAAATTAATAAAATTAAGACATGGGTTCCTAACGAAGTACAGTTCAAGGCACTGCCAGAAGATGAGAGGTCTAAAGATGAAGTCTAAAAAGGAAAATTTTTTGACAAACTCAGAACAAAAAATCAAAGGTAATGCCTAAGGGTATTGTTCAATTACACAGCATCCCTTTCAAACAGTAAGGCCTCTCTCCATGCTTGCTGGGGCCTAAGATAGAGAAGGCTTCTTTTTAATATCTTTGTGGGTGTAGCTTTTGTCTAGTCAGAAAGATTCACAGGACACCGACTGCAGCTGGGTCTGAAAGAGAAAAGAAAGAATTAAAAATGCCAAGAGTTTGCCAGGACGAGCCAGGCTGAGGAACTGCTACCAGGCCCCACGTGTCGCAGAAAGGAATGATGGACCAGAACCTGGAATTAAGAACCTAGTCATTGGTGAACGTGAAGGAGAATTATATTCCCAGCCCTGAGACCTAACCAGGGAATGCCTAACTTTTGCCCTGCTGGATTTCCGAATCACTGGCCACTTGTTCTCGGTGTCCCTTTGGAAGAACAAGTGAAGCTATCTGGTGGTAACAAGATTTCCCAGAGCAGAAAGAGAGCAAGCAAGAAAGCTGTCCCAGCACTGTGCCGTCTCGACTAGGTTGGTCAGAATGTCATACCTGCTATTCTGTCGTCCATCCTTGTGGCATTTGTTTTACAGTTTCCACAGTGTATATGAGACACTGACACATTGAGGAAAGGGTCCCCACCCACCTCCATCGCCGCAATCAGTCAGCTCCCCGGTACCTGAGCTGCTGTTGTATTTCTGTGTAAGGCCAGCCCTCTAGTTGTGAACTGGGCCTTGTTTCTGCTGTCTGCTTAGGACACACATCTAGCAATTATCCTGAGATCATCAAGTTTTCTTTCTTTTTTGAATCAGTCCCATCGGCATATGCTTCTGCTGGCCCTTCACTCATTTAAAAGTAATATCCTTGACCTCACTTTTCTGCTAGCTGCCACTGAATTTCTTTTCCTTTGCAGCAAAACTCGTTAGGGTTGTTCACACTTGCTCACACCAGTGCTTCTCCTCTCGTTCTCGGCTGTGACTGTAGTCAAGTTTTTGCTGCCCTGAAATCCTGCGCAGACTACTTCTGTTGGCTTTGTACACAATTACCCATCATTTGTCACTTTTTAAAGCAGTTCCGGAAGTCCTTTTTACAGGATGTGATTAAAAAATATGGTGAACGTTGTCCCTGAATACCATCCAGGGGAAAGGCAGTCTGGAAATCCATTTGAGTGTGTTCTCAGCCACCTGACTTCCTGGATCTGGCTCTGCCTCACTTCTGACTCTTCCCCAAAACCAACATGACCACGGAATATGAATGTTTTCAGTTGATTCAGGACATCAAGGCAGCCACAGCAGTGCAACTAAAGATACTCACATAAAAGGTCTCCAGAACTTTTTCAGAAAGTGACAAGGGTGTGATAAGTGTGTTCAGAGTGGGGGAGGGGCTTGTTAGAGGGGTTAATGCCAACGTGTCTTTTACTGTAATACATTTTTAAAAATTTGAACATTCACTGTATTTTTCCATCTTACCTCATGTATCTCAAAAGGCAATTTCCTTTAAATGCAGTGGATTGCAAATCAACTGTCATGTATCAACCCAGAGAATATCCATCTTGTAATTTTTTATTCTAAATTTCTGTTACATCTCCAATAGATCCTACCACTTCTGGTTCTTTTTATGTTCATAAAGTTTAAATGCAGTATTCCAAAGTTTGATTTATTTTCTTTTTTTGTGTGTTTTTGTGGGGTTTTTTTGGTACCAGGGATCGAGCTTGGGTCCCTGTGTATCCAAGGTTGGCGCAGTACCACTTGAACTAAATCCCCAGCCCCTTCTTTTTTTGAGACAGGGTCTCACTAGCACTTTGGGCTGGCCTTGAACTTGAGGTGATCCCCAAGCCTGCCTCACTCTCTCAGGTGTGGGATTATAGATATGTGCCACCACTCTAGGCAGCATTCAAAAGTTTTTAACCACATGACAGCCTACCCACAGTGTCGCTCGAGCAGCCTGTTTATTTACCTGACCTGTGTCACTTAGGCAGGTGTCATTTTGATCAGTCAATTGTCATATTGAATACATTTGATAAAATTATAATTTTTATATTTCCTGTTATAAGAATTAATGAAAAATACACAATTTTTGGTCATCCTGAATTTAAATAATTGGGTTAGTGATTAAAAACCTTTGACAGTGCGTAATTTTGTTGATGAGAGGATAGATGTCTTTGATCCATAAACAAAACATTTTTACTTCTATATTTATGAACACTATTCAGAATTATCAATCCTTTTTCATTCCTACATCGTCAGTTGTCTTCCAATTACTTTTTTTTGATACAGGGTCTCGCTTTGTAGTTCAGGCTGGCCCTGAGCTCACTATAGCCCAGGCAAAACTCGAACTCAGCAGTCCTCCTGTCTCTGCCTCCTGAGTGCTGGGATTACAGGCGTGAGCCACCACACCTGGCACTGTGGTATGTGGCATTGATTGCTGGTGGGCCTGAGTCACCACGCCCAGCTTTGTATGTGGTTACCGGGGATCAAACTCAGGACCTTGCGCTTGTGAGGCAGGTACCAGAACCACTGAGCTAAATCTCTGGCCCCCCAATTACTTTTTTAGATATATCTTTCCTACACCATTTTCCCATTTAATGAACTTCCCTATAAATTTTGTCATATGAACATTATGAGATAAAAAAGTACTATCACATGTCATTTTAGTAAAGGAGAGTGATCTGAGTTTTAGAAGTTAACTTGATAATACTACAGACTCATCCAAGAATCACTCTACCACTGAGCTACACCTGTGGCCCCTTTCTAAAGTATTTTGACATAGGGAACCATTTTAAGTCACCCAGGCTAGCCTCAGACTCAGTCTCCTGACTAGCTAGTATTGCAGGTGTGTGACACCACATCTGGCTTGATCTGAGTTTTTGCTTGAAAATATTATTTGAAGAAATTGTTTCTGTTAAGTTGAATGAATATATCATATTTTTTGTCTTTGGAAATTTTATCATTGACTTATTGATTGAAAAAATTTAACCAGGTAGGTTATCACCATGTCAGGAAGCATAATCTTAAAATGTCACTTACATAAAAATTTCCCATCATTAAAGTTTATAAAAGTGTTGCTATGTTTGTATTCATCCTTTAATTCATATTATAATGAATGTGAAATATTTTCCTTTGTTAATTTCCTTCTTTTTGACATTATAGGTGGAAAACAAAACAAGACCAAAAAAACTGAATTTGTAACTGTTTAGTGAAAACAGAGCAAGCTATAAAGATAGCATCTTCAGTCTTTTAATGCTTCCTTGAAGGATGATGCAATAGCTTGCAGAATGCAGTAAGAAAACTGAAGGATTATATGCCAGTGATGATCTGTTTCACTATTGCATCATTCTTCCAAGCAAGTCTACACCACTGGTATGTTATTATTCTAGTCTTTATTTTTAATGACTGGGAATAGTCAATAAAGGTAATAAGTATCAGAATTTCAAAATACAAGAAAAATCATTTCTAAAATTTCATAATGAATATTAGATTCATAAAAGTTTTCTAGGAAACATATTAATTGCAAGATAGAATGAGTTTGTTTTTTTCCCCCCAAAGTAAATAGGTTTTGTTCATTTGGGATGTTGTAAAGGAATAAGTCATAAAACTTAAATTCTCACAAATAAAAGTGAATACCATCTGAATGCTAATAACTCTCAAATTTATACCTTGAGGCCAGTCCTAACCCTAAACCTTGTTTCTCATTGCCTACTTGACATTTCCATATGTAATATCTCTCCATTGTGAACTGTGAATGGTGTCTGATAAAATTTTTCAGATGGGTACCAAATTCCAGAGGTTTTCTGCTTAACAAATACAAAGCTGAAGCGCAGACTGACATGTGTTTTTCTCCACCTCCACATGTTCCACCGGAAGCTTTCCTCTTCTCAGATGACATCTTCTTACTGCCGGAGTAAAAAGAAAAGGCTTTATCATCTTGGACTGTTGTTTTTCATTTGTGTCAGTCCTTTTAATTAACAACTCCCTGTGCTTTTACTTTCCAAAAAAACCCTAAATCTGAACTTTTTTCACTGGTTGTACTATTTCCGTCTTGGATCACTTTGTCATCCTAACCTTGGACGATTGAGTCTTCTCTTTGTTCTCCCTGTTTGCACCACTGAATAATTTATTCTAATCACAGTGTGTGACCTAATCCTTTTAAAATACAAATCTGACTGTACTCCAAGTCCACTGATCTATTTCACTCAGAGGAAAAGCCAGAGAACCTCTAAAGGATCTCATCAGGCAGGGTCCCAGGTACTTCTTTAGCTTTCATCTCCCTGGCTTCCTGTTCCTCACTCTCTCCCGGTGCACCGCTGTTCTTGCTAGCAGTTCTCAGACCTGGCGGCCTTTGTGATTATTTCTTCAGCCTACTGTTTCTTCTTCAGTCCTCAGCTCTTCTCATGGCCTTCAAATTTGTGTTCAAATAAGATCTTTCCCGTAGGTCCTACACTTTTAAAGCCATTCTGTTTTAAATTCTCCATAGCCCTCAGCATCTTCTAAACACTATATATGTATGTACATATCATTTCCTGTCTTAACCTGTAGGGATTTTTGTTTGTTTTGTCCACAGCTGTAGCCCAGTGTCTAGAATTGTGAATGGTGTTTGATACACATTTTTCGGATAGGTACCAAAATCCAGAGGTTTTCTGCTTGCTACTTTTTCTTTAATGAAGGTTTACTGTTACTTTGTGGCTACAGGAATCTAGGGGTAGAGCTTTGTTTGTAGTGGTAGTCATCATTCAGTTATGTGCTTTCATTTACCAGTCACTCATGGCTCTGTGTGTGTGTGTGTGTGTGTGTGTGTGTGTGTGTGTGTGTGTGTGTGTGTGGTTTATACCTTTGGAACCAGCTGACAGGGCTCCAGACCCAATTCTCATGCACTCTGTTTGAAACTCATTAGGCAAATTACAGTATTATACTTTGTTGTCTGTCAAGTGAGAACAAAAATGGTATTGACCACAGAGGTTGTTTTGAGCCACATAAGGTGCTAGTACAATTTCTGGTAAATAATAAATGTTCAATAATATGTAAGTTATTATATTTGCTTATTGCTTAGGATCCATCCCAGCTGTTACAGCTGTGTTCCTGGATGATAGTACCTGATTCAGATAAATCTAATCATCTGATAAATCATCTGATTTGGAGTCTCATTTTTTTTTCTTTGTAAAGACACTGTAGATGGCTTGCATTCTCCTTCCCGCCCTTTACCTCCATCTCCCTTTTTTTATTGTTTAAACTATATATATATTTACTTCTGGCACTTAAATTTCCTCCTTTTTCCCTCCTATCCTTTCAGCAAGTATTTTTTTTTCTCTTTCCAGTATTGGGGCTCGAACTTAGGACCTGGTGCTTTTGAGGTGCCACTGAGCTAAATCCCTGTCTCTCAGCAAGTATTAATTATTACTTTGCCCTTCCCTGCTCTGTCTGAAGCTTGTGGTTTCCTTTTCCTGTTTCCATTCCTTTGTTCCATGTATAAAATAAAAACCACCTTCCCATGATAGATTGACTGGAATTATATTTTTATAGAGAAAATGGAAATGTTTAAGGTGTTTAAAGTTTAACTTACTTTTTAAAGCTCCCAGCCTCCTCCTCAAAACAACGACAGATGCTGTTAAGCTTATCATTAAAACCCATGAAAATATTCCTTTCTCTAAATCTCCACAAGTCTCCACTTTGTTAGTGAGGGGTTAATTTTTCATCTGGCAACCATTTATTTCCAGTTATGGTGTATAATTTGGGAAAAGGATATATTACTTTTGTAAGTTAAAAATTGATTTTCACCACTCATTAATTGAATGGAAATTCACTGGATTTCTACTGCCATATATATAGATCCCTAGAAGGGAAACTTTGACTTTAAGAATGTTAGCTAGATTGTTTTTTCCTTTTCTTAAATTAAACCTAACTATTGGGCAGTTGGCTTCATTCACATTCTCTGAACAGAAAGAAAATAATGCCTTGGAAAAACACTTCAGTGCTTGTTGTCTTAGACTGCCAGGGTTGCTGAAACCAATTATCAGAGAGATTGGGTGACTTAATGAGCAGAAATTTGATTCTGGAAATCCAAGATCAAGATGTCACCAATGTCCTTTCTTTTGGCTTCTAGGTTTCTGCCATTTCCCTTTGTGCTCAGGCCACCCCTTCTCTATGCATAAGGACGAGGGAGGCAGAAACTCCTCTCTCCTCTTTATCAGGACTAATCAGGGCCCCTCCCCCCCCATGACCTCACTGAACCTTAATCACTTCTTAGAGGCCCTGCCTCCTAATACAGATAAGTAGGGGTTAGGGCCTCAACATAGGGATTCAGGGGGTGGACACAAACATTCAACCCAAAACATTTGTCTTCCTAATTTGTAAAAAATTTGAATACTTCTTATATAATAACGATCTTGACAGACCTGCCTGTGTCTAGATGTATAAACTAGGAAGGAAATTGAGTCAGCCTTGCTAGACCGTTGTTCCTTAGTCAGTAAAACAGAGGTATTAAACTGGTTGATAGCAATAATTTATTCTACTAATTGCTAATATAGTGCATTTTCATTTCTGTTCCTTAGTTTTCCTTTTCTCTAAAATATTTAATATTATTTACATCAGATTTCCTGTCCTTGTTCCTTATGGTTTTCTTATTTTGTTCCCTTACAGTTTTTGTGTCTCATGTCCTTCTATCTCCATCTGTCCTTTCCCAGAATAAGCCATGTTTTCTAAGAACTTCTAAATATGGTATTCATTAACTATAAGATTAAGAAATGGACTGTTTTCTTTTTGTTAATGACACTGAAAACATTTAAACTTACCTTAAATAAACTAATTTTTTTTTTTTTTTGAGACAGGGTCTCGCTTTGTAGTTCAGGCTGGCTCTGAGCTCACTATATAGTCCAGGCAAGCCTGGAACTCAGCAATCCTCCTGTCTCTGCCTCCCAAGTGCTGGGACTATAGGCGTGAGCCACCATGCCCGGCAATAAACTAATCTTTAGTGACTGTGTTTTGTCACAGTGACAAGTACCCATGATAACCTGAAAGAAGAAAGGTTTATTTTGGCTCATAGTTTCAGAGATTTTCGTCCTCGGTCACCTGTTGCTCTTCCTTCTGGGCCACGATGAGGCAGAACATGTTGGTGGGAAGCAGGCGTTTGAGTACAGTGGCTTACCTCATGGCAGACAGGACGTAAAAAAAGTTGGATTAAGACAAAGAGTGACAGACACAGATTGA
Organism: Thryonomys swinderianus; assembly: GCA_004025085.1. Taxonomy (NCBI): domain Eukaryota; kingdom Metazoa; phylum Chordata; class Mammalia; order Rodentia; family Thryonomyidae; genus Thryonomys; species Thryonomys swinderianus. The sequence goes on from PVIC010004051.1 coordinate 54,648, forward strand.
GGGGACGGGGGTTTAGACAGTTGCTCCAAGGGCACACTCTTGAGGCCCACTGGCATCCTGGACCCACCCAGTAGCCCATCAGATGTGAACCCATTCACCGAGTGATGAGACCACTCCCCTCACAGTCCAGTCACTTCCCTAAAGCCCCACGTCTCCACCCTGCTGCTTTGGAGCCGTACTTTCAGTCCATGAGCCTTTGGGAAGCATTTCAGAATAAATGAAAACCATCAATGTAGTGTATATTGGTTTATTTTCCTGTAGCTTGCTGTCTTTTGCCAAGTAAGTTTTCTCACAGCATTATTTCTTGGAATATAACTACAAGAGGCTAGTAGCATTGTTTTTCATGTACACTTTTTTTTTGGTGATACCAAGGATTGAACCCAGGCCCTTGTGCTTCCAAGGTAGGTGCGGTACCCCTTGAGCTAAATCCCCGGCCCTCATGTATACTTTAACTGAAGCATCTACTGTATTATGGGAGGTCAGTACATATGAGTTGATGAGATGACAATTATGTATTCTCTACTCTTGAGGGAAGGAAAGACCTTGGGCCGCCTCTTCTCATTTCTGCGTTCAGATCTGTGACATTTGATAGTAGCTGTTCTGCAGTCTCAGTGGCTTTTCTCCTTTTGTGAATATCACTAAAAGGCTATGAAAGAGATAACAAGCTCACAGGATTTAAAAAATTTGGGTAACGTGGGTGTAATACTTAGCCAGAAATAAATGCCTAACTAAGGAAGTTTGCCAGAAACAGTGTCACGTAGGACTATTATAGGATCTAAATGATA
>PVIC010004052.1:0-65019 GCA_004025085.1 Thryonomys swinderianus
CAGGCTGGCCCTGAGCTCACTATGGTGCCCAGGCAAGCTGCCGCGAACTCAGCAATCCTCCCGTCTCTGCCTCCCGAGTGCTGGGATTACAGGCGTGAGCCACCACGCCCAGCATTATATGTGGTAACCGGGGATCGAACTCAGGTCCTTACGCTTGCGAGGCAGGCGCCGGAACCACTGAGCTAACCCTCCGGCCCATATAAATTTAAGCATAGGTAAAGCCAATATGGTGATAGGTTATCAAAATATTGCTTTTTATTATTATGTACTTATGACTGTGATAAATGCTTAAGGTGATTAATGTTTCAGTTGCCCAGAACAATAAAAGGAACAGGAAAGAGGCCTGCCAGAAAAGAGAGAAAAAGAAATTTCTAGAGAATACAACTGTTTTCTCTCATAACATGAAGTTGTACAGGGATGTAGATTTAGTCAAAACTCAATGCACTGTGCATTTTTCTCATAAACTGAAAAGACAAAGAGGGTGATGAATATTCCCAAATTTGAGGAAAGCAAGGCACTGGGCTGGTTGGTAGCCGGGACGGTGTTAGTGCCACCTCCAGTCAGACCAGGCATCAGAGGAATCTGATTTCTGCAAAAGCACTAAAGAAAACTTAAATTTTCCCATAAACATATTTTCACTTACATACATATGGCAATCAAAAATGACCATCTTTCCGCTCTTAGCCAGGTCCAGCTGTCCCTCTGTAACCCACGAACTCTTCACTTAGGACCAGAGCGTGTGCCAGGCCACACAGCGATGCACCCGGACTGTCAGTCTCAGGTTCAAATCATTGTTTACCTGTCCCTTTGAAACCTTCCATCCATGCTATCTCCCCTCATACAGGTCAAGAATCCCAAGTGCTTCCATCATCAAACCTCAAATCGTTCCCAGGTTTATAAAGCCCTCTGAAATCCAATCTCACCTTTCCTACCAATATAAAGATGTTTCTCATTCACAATAGGTCAGTTTCTTTGTCATGTCCCCACAATGTACCCCCATGATGCCCACTATATTCAAAAAGCCTTCCCTCCTTCCCTTTGCCTAGCAGACATTTAGGAACCATCCCATTGCTATGCTCTCTCTGACAGACCGTGACAAACCCTCAGCGTGCATGCCCTGTGGCTGCCAGCAGACCTATCTCCAACCCTGCCTGGGGCCAACTTTCCACAGAGATTGTGAGTTCACACTGGCTGTGTCATAGCTCCTGTTCATCCAGCTCACTCTTATGTGGTTTCTGCCCAAGCTGCTCCTCCAAAGCACCCATAGGAAAGTATTGGCCTGTTTTCTCTGCACACTCCTACCGGCTTGCCTTGCAGGCTTGATATTCTTCATCTGCTAAGTACGTAGTAGAATTCCTTCCTATCTTCCCCAAGCCCTCCCCTTCCTCTATGTTCTCACCTATTCATCATCCACAGATCTAGGAATTCATGAGTACACATGTGCGAAGCAGATCTCTTCCATAAACTCTAGATGTTGATTTCCAACTTGACCTCTCTTCTTGGCTATCTAAAATGTCCCTCACAATAACACCTTTGTGACCTGTTAGTCCTCAGAATCAGATGCTTTTCTAGCGTCTTCTACCTTAGAGGATGGGACAGAAATCCACATGATTACATAAACCAGCAATCTAGAAGCCTTCATTCAACACCCTTCCTTTTACCCCCACAACTAACTCTCTACAAAATCAGACTTATATTCTAAACTCTTAACTCCACAATCTTCCACTGTCTTTACCTTAGACCAGTGGTCCCTAATCTTTTTGCTACTTGTCAATTAAAAATACAGTTAAAAATGATTCACAATGTAGTAAATTCACTTATTGACAGAACTGTCAGTACCCTAGGAAAGGGTATCTTATAGGCTTAAAGGAAAAAAAAACTATAATTTTTGAAACAATTACTTAGGTCAGGCTTTCTTTCCTCCAGAAACTTATTTAGCAAACCAGTGTTTTTCAAGCTCTTTTTAATTATTAAATTTCATGATAAATAAATTTTATAACTCAAAGTGTGTGTACATATAGACAAGGTGTGTGCAGGCAGGAATACACACAAGCACAACTGGAAAAATTATTAGGCTCCATTCTTATTGAATTAGATACATTCTACTATTTTCTATTCTATTCCAAGTTTTTACTAGTCAAAACCCATTAAATCAATTTCACACCCCAATAAAGAGCTGCATCTCATGGTTTTGAAAACATGCCTTAAGCAATCTTCCCAACCCTCCCCCATCTCTCAGATTTACTTTTAAAATAATTCTTAGGCTTGGTCAAGAATTCTTGCTCCCTGTTCACTCTGCCATTACAATTTTACCCTGCCCCATCACACTATTTTAAAAGCTCTGCAATGGGAAAGTGGACACAGGGCCTCAGCTACTTCCCCTGTTGTAGACACATTACTTGTCAGTTACTGTTTACAATAACAAATGCAGCCGTGAGGGGCGCCCTGCTCTGCTGGGCACTAGACCAAAGCCACACCTGTTCTCTCCAGCTAAGAAACCAGCTCGTTCCTTCCATCACTGACCACTCATCACACAGTCTTCAGATCGCAGAGCCCAGGTGTCCATCCGAGGTCAGAAGCAGCAATGAGAACACTTATTTCCCAAATTCTAATCTTGGCTGAGATACAAATTCACTCTTTCTAAGGGAAAATGTGTCTTTTTTACTTCAGATGGAAAAGCATGGAGTGAGGAGTAAAGGAAAAGATCTAAAGCAACTTCTTGCAGGGAGGATAAATTCTGCTTATTGGCTTGAATACAGCCTTATTTAGGAAAAGGAATACAAAAGTTAGAGGCAAAACTGGGTAGTAGAGACTGTGTCCATTCCCACTTCTTTTCCAAAATACCTACTTATTTTAATCAGTAACACTGAATACAGACAATTCAGATATTTTCCAGGTACATACTACAGTATTTGCTTGAACATCTCATCAGACCTAGCAACTACAAGTTTTTTTAAAACCAACTTAAATTTTTAAAAAATGCCACAGCACTTGCCAAGGTGAACAAGGCAATGAGCCTGACACTCATCACGGAAGAAAAAACAAGGGAATGTGCTTTGTATTCATCATTATGCTTCAAGGGTGGGTCACGGAATGTAGAGCATCCCAGAACTAAGCAACAGGAGGAAGACAGGGAGGGAAGGGCAGCAGCATAGGGAGCCACTCCAGAACGGAGCATCAAAAGAAATGGAAGAAGTGCCAGGCGTGGTGGCTCACACCTGTAATCCCAGCACTCGGGAGGCAGAGGCAGGAGGACTGCTGAGTTCCAGGCTTGCCTGGGCTACATAGTGAGCTCAGAGCCAGCCTGAACTACAAAGCGAGACCCTGTCTCAAAAAAAAAAAAAAAAAAAAAAAAAAAAAAAGAAAGAAATGGAAGAAGGGGCCTGGGGATTTAGCTCAAGTGGTACCGCACCAACCTTGGGACACACAAGGACCCAAGTTCGACCCCCAGTACCCCAGAAAAAATAAAGGAAGGAAGGAAAGAAGGAAAGAGGGAAGGAAAGGAGGAAAGAAGGAAGGAAGAAACGGAAGAACTCCAGGAATCAAGACACAACTAACAGAAATTCTAGAAACCACGGAGAAACTGAAGACAACATGGATTTGTCAGGCAACAAAGTAGCCTGAAATGCAAATTTTGGTGTCCAAGGAGAAGGGCCTTCTCCATAAAAGTCCACAGAGGGTCGGCAGCTCCATGGAAAAAGTCAGCCAGACCAGTACTGCCAGCCCCCCAAAAGGCCCAGTTATTGTAAACTGTGAAGCAACTGCTACATTGTGGGGTAGAGCTGGAGAACAAATCCATGCACCACCTACCATATTTGGGGGTGATTAAGCAGGAGCCAGGTCATGAAGAGGGCTGTTTCTGACTGAGCTATTCTGGCAATCAGAAGTCACAGAACAACTACATGTCAAAGGGTCTGGGCTAAGCTGTGACATGGGTAACCACCATGACTGGGGGAGGCGGCACCAACAGTCATGGAAGGCAAAGAGATAGTCACAGACACCCTGAGAAGTTTGCACGGTGGCAAAGTCAGGCCAGAAAAAACACACTTGTCCTGTCCTCTGTAGTTCAGAAACTGATCACATTTGGTTTCCTGAGGTGTCTGATCTACGAGTCCTAGCATTAAGTTGGCCATGACTCAACTGCCTGTTTCCAGCACAGAGCTCCATGGTCTGTTTGCTTTCTTCATCTTCCAGCACAATCAGGGAAACACTTCAGCTTGGACAGGTGCCACGGCCTAGGGTGGACAGACAGAGCAGCTGCTGGAGCCAGGGAGCCACCCACCACACACAGGCCGCAAAGGTAGGTGGAGACAGTAGGGACAGTGGGCACACAGAGCAGCACAAGCAAATACCAAGAGCTGCCAGAGTGAATGTAGTCCTAAGACAGGCGCCACCCATGGTCTGACCCCGTCTAGAAAGGAAGGAAGAGCAGGATTCATAATGCAGCAGAAAAGCAGGTGTAAAGAAACGAGACTTAGATTTCACTTTCTAACACTCCCTCTACCTAGTGGATGCCAAATGTGCAGGTCCTAGACAGAAAACGCTCACTCAGATACACAGACGGAAAAAAATTGTGGACTTATTTCTCTTATTTGTCTAGGGGTATTAGTTTTCGTTAATCCTTCTTCTGCATCTTGTTGTAGTTTTTGTTTCTTGTTTCTTAGTTCTCTTTTCCTTTTTCTGGGTGTGTTTTTTTTTCTATTACTTTTACCTAATTCTATTAACTTTCTTTTATTCTATAGTTGGGTTATTTCACTTTTCTCTTCTCTCTCATCTTCATTTTTTTTTCAAGTTCTGTTTCTTTCGTTTGCCCTTTCCTACCCCTCCATCTTTATTATTGCTAGTAAGTTTCATAAATTTTTAGATATGCAATTGGCTGTGCTATTATTGCTAAGCTCTTTTTTATTGTTAATGGCAGTATACTTGCTCATTTCATAGATATTTACATTGTGTCAATCTCTGCTTTGTCTTTGTGAGTGTGTGTTTGTGTGTGTGTGTATTTTTTTCTCCTGAGCCAGGGTCTCGCTTTGTAGTTTAGGCTGGCCCTGAGCTCACTATGTAGCCAACACGAGCCAAGTGCTGGAATTAAAAAAAAAAAAGGAAAAAAGTTATAAGATTAGTGCAGAAAAATTAATGCAATTGAGACTATAAAAACAGTACATAGTTTCAATGAATCAAATAGTTGGAAGAATAAACAAGACTGTTAAACATTTTTCTTTTTAGACAGGGTCTCGCTTTGTAGTTCAGGCTGGCCTTGAGCTCACGATGTAGCCCAGGCAAGCCTGGAACTCAGCAATCCTCCTGCCTCTGCCTCCCGAGTGCTGGGATTACAGGTTTGAGCCACCACGCCTGGCACTGTGGTATGTGGTATTGATTGCTGGTGGGCGTGAGTCACCACGCCCAGCATTGTTATACGGTTATCAGAGATCAAACTCAGGACCTTGGGTTTGCAAGGCAGAGGCAGGGAGGAAACACTGAGCTAAATCTCCAGCAGAGACTAATAAACCTTTAACCATAGTTACCAAAACAAAGATGAAAACCATACCAATGTAATTAAAATAGAAAAGATGAAATCACAAACTACATCATGAGAATGCAGAAAATTATAAGAAAGAACAGTATTTCAAAAACTTACATTTCAATAAATTGCAGAACTTAGAATTAATGAAGAAATTCCTATACACATAAAAATTACCAAAACTGAATTAAGGCATAAAAATCATGAATAGAATGATATCAGACAAAACATAGAGGCAGTAATAAGAACCCTACCAACAAAGAAAAGCTCAGGACCCAATGGACTGACCAAAGAATTCTACCAGGACTTCCAGAAAGCTCTAACACCAATATTCCTCAAACTACTCAATACAATTGAAAGGGAATGAATGCCACTGAACTTATTTCTGAAAGCTGCCATTACCCTGATACAAACCCAGACAAAGGTTTTACAACAAAAGAAAACATTCATCCAACTCTTCAATGAACATAGATTCAAAAATTCTCAATGAGATACTTATAAATGGAATACAGTAAATCATTAAAAAGTCACACAGCATGACTGAGTTGGCTTCTCCCAGACTTCATCCACATACATTAATCAGCAAGTGTGACCCATCACATAAAGAGAAGTGAGGACAAAAATCACATGATAATTCCGACAGATGCAGAAAAAGGCCTTTGACAACATCTATCATCAGCTCAGGATTTTTTTTTAAAGCGCTAACAAAAATAAATACCAAAGGATCTTCTGTCAAACTGATTAAAGCCATTTACAACAAATCTACTATCAATATGCTAAATAGGAAAAAATTGAAAGCTTTTCCTCTAAAATCAGAAGCAAGAAAAGGGTGTCTACTCTCTGGACTCCTTTTTAATACAGTACTCAAAACTACAGCCAATTAGGCAAGAGAAAAAATGTAAAAGGAAAGGAAATCAAACCATTCTTATTCACAGATGACATGATCTTTTTGTAGAAGGCCCAGAAACTCTACCAAAAGGTACCCAGAAACACTAAATTCATTTAAGAAGCATGATACAGGATAAACACAAAAACCAATAGTGTTCCTGTACACCAATAATGAACCCAATGAGAAAGAAATCAGGAAAATAATTCCATTTATGATAGCTTCAAAAAAAATTACATAAAAATTAAGTAAAAAGTAAACTGGCCAAGGAAGTAAAAGACCTCTGTGATTAATCTGAAAAAAGAGAAGAGGACATCAGAAATGGAAAGACATTCACTGATCCTGGCTAGGCAGAACCAGAACTGCCAAAATGGCCATGTTCCAGAATGATCTATAGATTTAATGCAATCCCAATCTAAATAGAAACAGCACTCAACACAGAACTAAGAAAAAAAAATCCTGAACTACAACTGGAACTAGAAAAGGCCCAGAATAATAAAAGTAAACTTAGGCAACAAGTGCAAAGCAGCAGGCAGCACAGTCTTGGATTCCAAGTTATATTACAAAACTATAGTGATAAAAACTGCATGGTACCAGCAAATAAACTGACATGTATATCAGTGGAACAGAATAGAGGATGCAGAAACAACCACAGAACACTCAAATACTGAATCGTTAACCAAGAGATCAAAAAATACATGGGGGAAGGGCCGGAGGGTTAGCTCAGTGGTTCCGGCACCTGCCTTGCAAGCACAAGGACCTGAGTTCGATCCCCGGTTACCACATATAATGCTGGGCGTGGTGGCTCACGCCTGTAATCCCAGCACTCGGGAGGCAGAGACGGGAGGATTGCTGAGTTCGCGGCGGCTTGCCTGGGCACCATGGTGAGCTCAGGGCCAGCCTGAACTACAAAGCGAGACCCTGTCTCCAAAAAAGCAGAAAAAAAAAAAATACATGGGGGAAAAAGCCTCTTTAACAAACAGCACTGGAAAGGCTGGTTATTCACATGCAGGACAGTGAATCTAGACCCGGATCTCTCATTCTGTACTAAACTGAAATCAAAATGGATTAAAGAACTAGATATTAAAATAGAAACAATCTGCTAGAAGATCAAAATAGGAAAACCCTTGAAAACATAGGCATAGTCAAGGAGTTTATGAGCAGAACCTTAGTTATACAAGAAATAACATCAAAAACTCAAAAAGGGATTCTATCAAATTTAAAGGTTTCTGCAAAACAAAAGACAATGAAAAGAGTAAACAAACAACATACAGAATGAAAAAAATATTTCACCAACTTGAAAAAAAAGAACCCAAAAAATTAGAAAACCTAAAATAAGACCAAATTTTAAAATGAGTATGTGAAATGAGTAAACACTTCTCAGAAGTACAAATGGCCAGTAAGTATGAAAAAGTGCTCCGCATCTCTGGCCATTAAGAGAAATGCAAATCAAAGCAACACTGACATTCCATCTTACTCTAAGGAGAATGATTATCATCAAAAAGCAACAAATGCTAGGGCCGGAGGGTTAGCTCAGTGGTTCCGGCGCCTGCCCCAAGCACCTGAGTTCGATCCCCGGTAACCACATATAATGCTGGGCGTGGAGACACGCCCACCAACAATCAACACCGCATACCACAATGCCGGACGTGGTGGCTCACGCCTGTCATCCCAGCACTCGGGAGGCAGAGACAGGTGGATTGCTGAGTTCGCGGTGGCTTGCCTGAGCACCATAGTGAGCTCAGGGCCAGCCTGAACTACAAAGCGAGACTCTGTCTCAAAAAGCAAAAAAAAAAAAAAAAAAAAAAAAAAAAAAAAAAAAAAGCAACAAATGCTGGTGATGTTTTGTGGTTGAGGGAAGAATTCTTCTGCTCTGCACTGTTGGTGGGAATGTAAACTAGTACAATCAGTATGGAGATTCCTCAAGAAACTAAAGCTAGAAATTCCATTTGACCCAGCTCTATGCCAGCTGATATCTTCCCAAAACAGCGATACATGCATACCCTTGTATAAAGCAGCACAACTCACAACAGCTAAAGTTTGCAAGTGGCCTCTATGTCTATCAACAGATGTGTGGACAAAGAAAATGTGGTATTTACACATAAGAGAGTACCACTTGGACATAAAAGGATAAATTTGAGTCATCTGTATGAAAATGGATGCACTCTGAGACTACAATGTTAACTGAAATAAATCAGACACGTGAATTTAAATATTGCATGACTCCTCTTATACACAAAACACAAAGGATAAATAATTTAAAGGACAAAATAAAAGACACAACAGAAAATAAGGAAGTATATATTTTGCAGATGGGAAAGAGATCTAAAGAAGGAAGGAGGGAGGTGAATGGGTACTTGAAAGGACTAAGACATGGTATGTGTATGTACCGACTCCCTATGAGGAATGCATCCATTATAGATCGAAAAAACACATACTGCTAAGAAGAGTGAGGACTATGAGCTCCCAGCCCTTGCCTAAGGCCTTCCAATCACATGTTGATCACAGGGAACCTGGGCTTATGGAGGACTGTTTCTACCAATTCTGAATGTTTCATAAAACCATTGTTGAGTAAATTTGCTACGATATAAAAAGTCACTGACTGGCAAATGTTCGTAACAGTCAAAATAGTACCTAATGCCCTGTCTGACTCGGATCCTTTCTTAATACTGACTAGAGAGTAACTGTAAACAACCCCAAGGGACTTCCATTGCCTTTCTCATAGACAAACTTGTCCTAGTGATAATCCAAATAATCATGGATGTTAAATAATGAGCAACATGAGCAAAGTCTTAGCAAACTAGGGCTGGGGATTTGGCTCAGTGGTGCCATTGCCTGCCTTGCAGACACAAAGAGGTCATGAGTTTGATTCCCAATACTGAAAAAAAAATCTACACTAACTGCTAGAATGCAAAGTCTTTATGCATTGCAAATGAAACATTTTTACAACTTTGACAAATACGCAAAGAGACCTTGTGATGTGTGCAAGGTATGTGTGCACAAGAACCCATAAAAACATTTTAATATTGTCCTTACAAATCAAAACCCATAAAAATATATTCATCACTGAGAACTATAGGACAAAATACTTTTAAAATGAGAAATAAGACAGAATGTTTAAATAAGACTAAGTTAAATAGAAACTGCCAAATATTAAAATACCCATGATCTTCTTTGTAAATATGTCTGTGTTAATTGAAATATTCTATGTGTATATGAAATATTCATGTAACAGCTCCCTTTCCCTGCAGTCATAAAATTTCTTGTTTCAACAAATGAGATATCTGATGTGAATAAATATTAAGAACAAGATAGCAAATTAATTAAAATTGCTTCCAGAAAATTTTAATTTCCTTTAGCTTTAAAACCTGTTGGGGGAAAGAGATCTGATTACAGAAGAATAACTTCTCTGCAAGGCAGATGAGTCGCAAATCTAAGAATTCAAACAATCTAGAAGTTTCAGAAACATGAAGCTATTAAGCAAACTACCAACTGAATACTCAATGATTAGTCACAATCTACATCAACCAGCCCAGACAGGGAAACTAGTTCTATCTAGTCTGCTCTCACTCTTGTAGTATACATAGAGCCATGAATTCTAGAAGGTTGCTTTCCTGGCCCCTGCTGTCCTTGTAGATACTTACAAATATTTAATCTTGAAATGTTTCAAATATACAATATGGCTCATATGGAATGTCTAAGGGACAGGGTATCTGATCATCTTGATGGCTCATCTTGATCATCAACTTGATGGCTCATCTTGATCATCAACTTGATGAGCTGGAGATACCTGGGAAATCTGTGAAACCCACTTCATATGTGTCTTGTTGGGCCATCGAGGAGGTGACCTTGGGGCAATATCCATCCCTAGCCCATACTCTCAGGCCCCTCCCCTGCTTTCCGCTTCCCAATGCCATGAATTTAGCAGCTTTTCTCTGCCACATCTTTCTGCTGTGATCCTTCTGCCTCAGAGCCAGCTCACCATGGACTAAAACCTCTGAAACCATGAGCCAAAATAAATATTTTCTTTTTTAAAGTGTATATTATAAGGCATTTTTGTCTCAGAAATGCAAAGCTAACTAATACAGGGCATTCTACTAACCAAGCAATAGGATTTCAGAAGTAATACTTCCACACAACAGGAAATTCAATTTTTGGAGAGATTTCTTCTAGAGACTTAGGCTTTGTGTTTTTTCAAGACCACTTGGTATCTTCCAAGAAATGGGCGACATAAAACAAGTAATTTTTCCTCAAGGATTAGAAAGTTAAAAAACAAATCACAGGCCCTTGATGCAACTTGGTCCTATAAGATCTTTTGAAAAGCTTTAAAAACAGAGTAAACACAGAGAAAGTGAGAGAGATAGAGAAAGAGGGAGGGAGGCAGAGAGGGAGGGGTACAGCATAGATTGGCTGGGAAAAGAGCTGGGTGAGGATAGTGGTGACTGGCCAATGGGTCCAAGCTGCTGTTAGAAGGAACTGGTACAGAGCAAGCTGATGAGAGTTAATAATAATGTATTGTGTATTTCAAAATTGCCAAAAGAGACTGTTAAATGTTCTTATCAGAAAGAAATCAAAGTAGCTGAGACAATGGATATGCTAATTAGCCTGAATTGATCATTCCACAATGTATACATATATTAAAACATTACGTTGGGTCCCATAAGAATCTGCAATTGAGATCTATCAATTAAGAACAAAGCTGCTCAATACGGCCCCCTAGGGATCATCACTGGTATTTCTAAATCTAGACTGCATGTTTGCTTCAGAGGTGGTTGAGGGAAACAGGAGTGCGGTACAAAGGTACTCATCCCAGTCTCCCATACCAAAGGTTCTGTTTAAATCGATCTGGGAGCTGAGTATTAGTATTTAGAGTTAAATCTTCTCAGGTGGTTCTAATAGGCAGCCAGGGTGGAGAAGAACTAATCTAGCGCAGTAATTCCTAAATGCTGGAGGCTGCAATAGAATCTTGTCACAAGTGTCAAAAATAGACATTGCTAAATTCTAATGCAGATGCACTGAACTGACTCCCTCAGGATAGAACACTAAAGTACAACCACAGAGATAAGGCTCGGGCTCAACCAAGTCTGGGACTCCTTGATCCATTACGCGGTACTCGCAGCGGTGCACCAGGTCATGGGGAAATAGATAAGCAGAGAAGAATCTGGAACCCAGGACTTTCTGGATTGGAACCTCTATTTTTTTTTTTGAGACAAGGTCTCACTTTGTAGTTCAGGCTGGCCCTGAGCTCACTATGTAGCCCAGGCAAGCCTCGAACTCAGCAATCCACCTGTCTCTGCCTCCCGAGTGCTGGGATGACAGGCGTGAGCCACCACACCCGGCACTGTGGTATATGGGATTGATGGCTGGTGGGCGTGAGTCTCCACGCCCAGCATTCTATGTGGTTACCGGGGATTGAACCCAGGACCTTGCGCTTGCAAGGCAGGCGCCAGAACCACTGAGCTAACCCTCCGGCCCTGGAACCTGTATTTTAACAAGATCTTCAGGTGATTCCTAAGTATATGAACACATCCGTCTTGTGAACCTCTTCCTTTTTATAGTTGGAAAAACAACCAGGAAATGTAAAGGACTCGACTGATGAATGCAGGGAAAAAAGGAGTCTAGTAGGGGAAAGACAGAACCAGGCTTCACTGCGCAAGATTTCCAGTCTACCACACAGCATTTCTGTACTGTTCTCTATGATTTTGTTTTCTCTAGAACTGTTTTAGTATAAGGAGCTACTTCCACTTTACCGAATTAATTTCTTGAGGTAAGAGGAAAAGAATTCTATTTAGATGAATATCACTGTGTTAATTCCATTTCCAAAGGAAACCATAAATAAACCAGGAGATCAGTAATCCTGGCTGAAAAAAAAATACACACTATGCATTATTTTTAAGAGATACACATAGAAGAACAGTGGCGGGAGATCTCTTTGCCAACTTCAACTCTGCTCTTTCTCCCAACTTTTTATGTAAATTACACCAGAGAGAACTATTTCAGCACATTAGCAAGAGTTTTCAGATATTTTAAGAAGTGATAAGACACACAAAGGAATTCTAGAGGACTGAGGAAGAGAGAAGACACGGAGAGGAGGTGAGAAAGCAAAGGACTTCACAAGAAGAAAGCACTTCCATTGATTCATGGTTTTGCCAAGGTCAGCAGTCTCTAAGGAAAGCCGACTGGATTTTCCTCTAAACATTCCCACTCTGTCCTCCGTCTGGAGAAGTACACCTCCCAGAACCCATCCTCTCATCTGTAAAGTTCTAGACCCTGCAAAGGAGACAAAGCACAAGCAGAAGTCCAGAAATAAGCCCCCAGCATAAAGGGTTCCCCAGGTCCCCATGAAGGACCAGGCACAGAAGGTCACTGCTATAAGCACTCACACCCTGAAATGCCCCAAATTTTCTAATTATAAGCAACACACATTTCAAAAATTTATAACCAGGAGAGTAAATATAATTCTTAAAATTAATGAAATGAAACCCATACAGCAATCTTTTTCTAAAAGGGACTCACTAGAGAACCTTTTTCAGTGATGCTGTAAATATTCATTACAGTCAGACGTCAACATTCAACTGCTCTGAAACTCTTAGAGTTTGGTATTTCATATACTTGGACACAAAAGTACTCGAAGTGCAAGCTAGGCTTGTCGCTGACCCTGTACCTTTCCAGTCAAAACAATCTGTTTAGTACTCAGAACCAATTAATGATGAGTACTGGAACACCACTTATAAAATTAGGTTTGGCTTGGGATTTTGGTTTTATTCCTAAATTTACTGCTTCTCATCTGAATCAGTCTCTTATTAAAATCTGAAGCTACATGTTTCTAATACACAAGAAAAGGCAGATTAAACTCGTTGCTGACCTAACAGCTCTTTTCTGAATTCCACCAATGGGTTGCAGAAATCCTACCTCTAAACAGCTCTGCTGAGCTAAGCTCCCTTTGACCAAGCTCTTCTTTTCTTAAAAGGAATGAAAAGCGAACTAGGTGGCAAAGTGATACTCCAAAAGCAGCCATCTTCCAGTTTTTCCCGTCTCAAGGAAACCTCCCTACCTCCATCTGTACCCAGACAAGGAAGTTAAGCCCTGGGAGTTGCCCTTCACAAGTCCTCATTCACACCCGCCGATTCACTGCCAAATCCTAGTGATTCCATCAACATGTCAGACACATCCAAGTGCCTCCGTCTCTACTGTTGCTGTCCCTGGCCAAGCCACCATCATCTCTTGCCTGGACTGTGCCAACAGATCTGTAGATGGTCTCCCACTCTCACTCCCTCACCCTACAACCCTTAAGGAAGAAGCCACTGTGCCCAGGGGATCTGCAATGTATACTTCAAAGACGGTGCAAAATCCTTACCTGAATAGGTAGGTCTGACAGTTACCCCCTCTTTTTGTCCACTGAACCCCAATACCTATCCTAAAGGTTCACAAATATAACTACTCAGTCTCATTCTCTTTAGAGTTGTACGTGTTTCCTCTTCCCCTGAAAAGTTCTGCTCTCTTGTCTCACACTGCCTCTTGCTGTAGCAATTTAATCGTACTTCCTGGAAAAGCTTCCCTAACATTACTTTCAATCAAAATTAGTCCCTGCTGCACACACACGGTCATAGTACTCTCCCCTTTTCTTCAAAGTGCTTGTTACAACTTCTAATTAGGTACTGGATCTTGGTTTGCTGCAGACCTGTCTCACCTCCCAGAATTTAACATACATGAAGTCAAAGACACATAAATGCGTTCATCACTACATACCCACAAAGGTTTGCTGAGTACCAAATCAAGTAAAAAATGCTGATCCTACTTGCAGTCACACAGTCAATAAACCATTTCAAAGCAAGGCTCAGATACTGTCAGGAATACAGATAAGGACTAAGCTAGAGTTCTTCAAGAATGGACAATATTGCTTTTTAAAACAAAAGAAAAAAATAAATGTTTTGAAACAGATTACCCCACACTTTGACTGGCTTCTGGAAACTTGTAAATCACAGAATCTGTATTATTATAGTTTTAAATTTGTCTTCTCAATGAGTGATAGGTACAGGTACACTCCAATTTCATAGGACGGTAATAGAACAAACTCCAAAGCATGCACAGCAAATTCTATTTGGATTAAATAAAATCTTGGTACAGATGGCTAAACAAAAGCATAAACAATTTATATCTCATTTCCACATGCACGATGCTAATTTCTGGTATGTACATTGCCCATGAGTGTCAGTGGGCAGTTTCATGTCCTTACAAAACACACCTTCATCATCCTACAGTTCAAGAGCAAGAGAGGAACCATACAGACATATGTACTTGCGCCTTCCATGATGAGACTAATTATTATATAATAATATTGGCAACATTAAGCAGACCATCACTGTGGGAGTTTGAAATATGCAAAAAATATCTGTTAATTTATTCAAACTTGCTCAGCTGTCATCAAAGATAAAAATGTGCCTCCACTTTTCATCTCCTTCAAGATCAAAGGTACATTTTTAAACTCCTATGTTTCTTTGATGACATTAACTTTATTTCTCCATTTAGCCAAAGTGGTTCAGAATCAACGAGACACCATAACATCTACCACTGAAATTCTAATGGCAGAAACAATATAAATTTTGTTTCCAAAAATATTTTCTCCACAAAAAAATCATCAATGATTCAGTTTTTACTTTTAATAGTTGGCATTTTATTCAAGAGAAGATGGATTTCTACAGAGTATATTGGTCAGAATCATTAGAACAAAATATATTGCAATATGGCCTCTCTGAGTCATATACTCAGAAAACATTCACCTTCATGTAGATAATGGCAAATTCTTACTGAATTTTATTACAATAAAATTTCTTAAAATACTGAAAACCTCTAACTATATATATTAGTAACATAATTTAGAGAAATAAAACTTAGCCAGTTAAGATGCTTTATGTTCCCGAAAGTACTGTGTATCTCTTCAAGGATCATTTTAAATCCTGAAAAAACACACGTTTTTACAAACAAGTCACATCTGCTCTGAAAGGATTATACATTTTCTTCACAGTTAACCTTTGATGACAATCAAACATCAATGGCAAGTAACTAGTGAGGAACTGCAGTTAAAAGACTGATTTAGCCTACACACATGGCAGAAAAACAGAAAGGCAGCCATTCTGAGTCTAGTACAATCCAATTAATTTTCTAAAGTCTTGTCCTTTTTTAAATTTCTCCTATCTATGCAACAAGAGCTAACTGAGAAAACGGTTCTACAGATCTACAAGTTCACTTCATTTTCCTCCTTGGGCCAATTTTCCTGGGCCAGTAACAAAAAGAGACTGACCCATTTGCTTTCTTTTTTGGCTTTTCCAATAAGGCCAAGTGCCTAGGTCAACAGCCCTATGTCTTATTTGCATAAGCCAGAGAGGTTTGGAGGGAGAGGGGATTGGAGAAGGTAGGCAGGAATGAGTTGTCTGTTCATTTGGTTTTAATTTGAGGATTTCTCCAAATTAGTAAGGCCTTGATAATCTAAACCAAATGCTTTCAAGCTCGGCTTATGACTCAGGAAGGTCTCAACTACTTCATCACTTTGCTTTCTTCAAGTTAAAAAGAAAAAAGAAGTCACTCCTACATTACCTTATAAAGAAAAAAATATGAAAAAGTAATTAAGTCCTTGCTGTGGTAAGACACAGCACAGACTGCAGAGATTTGTGGCCTCATTGGACCTTCCAGGGACCCTATGGGGGGGTTATGAGCCTGGGAGCCCCCATGCACTGCAAGTGAGGACAAGCCAGGCCAGGGCAACCAGGAAGAGCACCAGCTGCCCTACCACTGTGTCAGGGGAGTGAGGTCGCTCTAGGAGTAAAGGGACTGTCCCCCACAGTCGTCCTTCACCCTTGGAAACCCTTTCAGTCCAAGCTCAACCAATTAGACAACTCTGGTAGTTCTTTTTTCAGTCTGATCTATTTATCTACATGGAAGAAATGAGGTCAGATATGGACGTGATTCCTGCCCTGAGATGCAGGGTACACATGGAATCACCTACTCCACACACAGCACTTTTTAAAACAGTACAAAAGGAACAGATGATATATTTCTTGCCCCTAAGGTTGGTAACCTGGTTGGGAAGTAAGACTAATGTTATACCAACTGGAAAATCAAAGACGACCTGTGATTCCTGACAGGCAAAAATATGAAAGATGCCATGGGTAAACACAAGAAAACACCAAAGAAAATCAATTTGTTTGAGGCCAAGAGCAAATAAATTCAGTTCTAGTCTTTCTGAGTTTTAGGTAACTTGTGAGAAGAACAAAGAGAAATTTCATATTTCCACTACAAACACAGTAACAGAGCACAGAGAAGATAAAGTTTATATCATGGTGGAATGAGCTTGCTCTAGAGAGAACAGAAATGTGAGGAGGAGAGAGAAGCAAGGAGCTGAGTGGCAAGCCGGTCTTCAGGAGAGCAAGACGGGGGGGGGGGGGACAGGGCAACGTGTAAAATCAGGAAAAGGAGCAGATGAAGCTGTTCTTGGAGAGGGAGGGAGTATAGTCTCAAATCCTGCAAAGCCCTAAGAATCAAAAGACCCAGTCTTGGAAACAACCCAGATACCCATCAACTGGAGACTGGATAAAGAAGACATGGTTTTTTTTATAAAATGGAGTATTACTCTGCCACAAAGAACAACTTCATTCATTTCTGTGCAGATGAACACACTAAGTGATATAAATAGATCACAGATATGTAAATACTGGTATGAGAACCTGTAGATGTAAATGAGTTCTAGAATGTATGCTAGATTTTGTGAAATAGGAAAGACTCAAAGGGAATGTGGTAGGGGAAAGAATAAATATGATTTGAAAAGAAAAAGAAAGCACATGTATATAAGGGGTGAGTTGTGGGTGGGTAGGGATATGGGTAAAAATGAGAATTAACACATGTCATATACTGGTACAAATTCCCCAATGTTGAGTGTGATTTTGAACTGTCTATAAAATGTACCAATAAACAATTCATTTTTTTAAAAAAGAATCAAAAGAAAGGATCTTTGGGTTTGCAAGAAGAAAGTTCACTTGTAATTTTCTATGAAATTTCACCATTACAGATCAGTCAAAAATGAGTGGCAGAGATGCACTCAAACTGTTTTTACCCCTTTTCCTGAGAACTTTAAATACCAAAGCAAAACTCCTCTATTTTTACAGTGCTATAAATATATGTAAATCAACTTGTTAAGTTTTAATCTATTCCCAATTTAAAAAGATGCCTGGAGATAATAGTAATTTTTAAAAGGTTTGCAGAAAAGATCGAGACAAAGACTGACTTTCCCCACAATCCAAGTGATGGGTGAATGTTTGGTGGGAACCAGGCTGGCTTCCTGGACCCGAAGCCTGCCTGATACTGGCCAAACCCTCAGAGACTCATGGACAGGCAAGACTGACTTGCTGGGATAAAACTCACCATCGGTAACTTCTAACTGCAAAGTTGTCCAAAAAAGTAATGTCACTGGCAGCTAGAAATTTGTAAACAATTTTCTTTTATAAAGGGCCCTAGCATTTAAGTCCTTAAAAATTAAAACAAAAAATGTTGAAAATTTTTCCACTGTACATTGAGCTGGACTAAAAGGTGAACAAAGTGACCCCACGTTCCCTATCCTGCTGCTCTGAGGTCCAGCTGACTCGCCCCATACAGTGTGATTCCTACTTTCCAGCACATGCATTGATTAGCTACACATTTTAAACTATGCAATTACTTATACAAGACCACTGAATGAATGTAATCAACATTATTTAGGAAAAAATCATTTATGAACTTGATTACTTTAGTAGACAAAATCAAAAAAAGCACTTATTCAACCAGTAGTTACCACAATATGCCCTCTACCACAGAGAACAGAAAAGTATTAAGAACATATGGCCCATACCCTCTACAGCTAAGCTCATTTATCAAAATTTGCATGACTTCCCAGTTATATGCCTTTATATCTAGAAACCATCAGGACGGTGTGCCAGAGCCTCAATTTCAAACCGCTGATCTCTCAAAGATCACAGGACTTTATGCTTAACAGTTCTCTTTCTGACTGAACCATACCCAGAAAGGGCAAGAAATCCATTTCCAGTAAAATTTTGATAGCTTTCCAAATGATCTTCCTTTCTAAATTATTCTGCTCATTCATTTTCCTATCTTTTCCATGTGCAAATGATGTATCATAAAACTACTACCTAGACTGTATATACTTCATTAGGTAATAGCATTTTGGTTACCCATTAGGTAACCAAATATTAAAATCACCTAAAATGCGTGGATTATAGGATGATAATTATCACTACTTTCATAAAAACTCACCCTTCCCAATATTAACCTCTCTATTATGTAAAATGAGAATGATTATTTTTAGTCACTCTTAATAAAAAATTGTGTCAAGTATTATTACACCAAAATATTTATGGAGTGTGCTGAGGGTTTTTGTAAGTTCTCTTCTGCTCCTAAGAAAGAAATGTGTTTTAAAATTTCCATTTCTTGGAGTGCAGCAACACTAATATGTTCTTTGACATCAATCTCCACAATTGCTTCTGGTTTTGAACTTATTCTTTTTTTATCTGATTTCACCACACATCTCTTTTCCCCATTAGAACTGATTTCCTGTGGGACATACCACAAGTATACATCTCTAAACATAGGGTTGATGATCCAACCAAAAAAAAAATCCCTCAAATCCAAATTCACACTCACTGAGTAAGAGGAGACAAGACATCTTAACGTAATACATTTCTAATTACATGTCTTAGGAGTTTAATAATTTGGAGAACTTTAAAAGTGATTTGTTTTAGCTTTATAACAATAAAAATACCAGAATCACGTAACATCCTAGGACAGTAACTATCTGTGAACTATCTTTCAATAAAATTAAACTGATTCTACTTCACAAATTTAATCTTATATAAATTCTTTAAAGGGAGGAACACTTTTATTGAAATAGGAAACATGTAGTCAACTTCCTACTATGGAGCACAATGCATATGCTCTTATTCTGCAGAACTGTTTGATGTGTTTTCACAGCACTGAAATTAGATATTACAATAAAATGTGCTAATATGCTAGTGTCCTATTAACCTAAAGTATATTTCACTATTAATATCACATAGTATTCGCTATTTCTATTAAAGTCGCATTCAGTCCGAAAATGTTGGCCATCATCCATTAAATTTTAATAACTGAACTAACTGCCTCACTATTGAACTCCCTGTATGTCTTACATTTTAGATCTTTTTTCTTCCAGGAAAAACAACTAACCACACTGCCTCCCGTCAGGCTGATCTGGAAGGGAGGGAAAGGGAAGCGAAAAGGATGGTCCAGTCTTGATTCACCTGACAGAACCTACAGTGACCCCTGGTGGTAAACGGTAACTACAGAACTTGCAGGAACAACGCAATCTCTACCTAGGCTCCCTTGGGGAATAAGGAAGCATCCTTCCTCCAACTAGGGAGCTGCTGTTGATCCCCATGAAAGTGAAAAATAAGCATTGATTAACCTAAAAGTTCAATTCAATCATAATCTGTTAAAATGGGCATAATTATTCCCTCCTGTTAAAAATAGTGGCTTATATGGGTTTTGATTAAGTAGGTCAGTTAAAAGATGACTAAATAAATGGCTTTCAAGCAGAGGATACATGAAGAGGTGTTTCTAGTTCCCATGGTGGTAGTGGCAGCGCGCTGCTGTGGGCAGCCCTGGGTCAGCAATGCACCGCCTTCATTATATAACAGTGCAGGCTCAAAAGCAAAGGCCAGCCCACTGGTTTACTTATCAATATGATTTAGGAAGGGGTCAATATAGCTTCAACCTCTCCAATCTTTCACATGTTAAAGTGGGATATTGTAAGACCTGGGTCAACCAACGCTTCAAAACACCATGTGCTTTTATCAATATTTCCAGAATCGCATCATGGATGTTACAGAAAGCCTTTCCAGAAAAAAATAAAAATCAAGAACTTTGTAAGAAAAAGAAATCCATTCACTTTTCATCATTCATTTGAAACTGGATAATCACTTAAAAGTGAATATATCTTTTTTGTTTGGTTTGCTTTAAAATCACTAATTCTGAGTTTTCTCTCATCCGGGATCTCATAACACCTCAGTTTCTCTCATTTGGGAATCTTTTAAAACTTTGGTTTTTACAAAGATCAATTACAGCACAAAGGTAGATCTGAACTTTATATAAGTAAGAGGTAACTACTAAGTAGCTATCCAATACAGCTATTCTAGAAAAACGGAAAATTGTAGATACTGAGCTTCTCCTCTTCAAGAATGAGTGACTCATAAAATGCTTCCTTCAATATTCTTTCCTGGGCCCTTTTCTTCTCTAGAGAGAAACACTTCTAGTTTTTCATAAAGCTAAAAAAAAAAAAAAGTCTAATTTTTCACAGTGCTTAGAATGTTAAAAATATGTTAGTTCATAGTTATAACTTTTCAGACTGGCAACTCACCTTATTCTCCTCCAAACCAATCACTGTGTCTCCCTGACACAAAATCAAAGACAATGCAGGATAAAACATGAGGCCCAAAGACACGACCAGGTTGAGCACTTTGAAACACTTTCTTGTTTTTTGAATCTAAAATTCCTCCTGGACACAAAAGACAGTTGCTTTCTTTCAAGAATACATAAGTTTACTGCTTCTTATACTTAATTTATATTGATGAATACTTTGCATAAATAATTAAAATCCAAATAAGGACATATGTCCTAATAATGTTCCAGGCACAGCGCCAGCTGCTAAGCATTTGAGGCAGGGACTGGTAGATTTATCTCAGCTGTAAGACCTCACCCCCCTCTCATTTCTCGGGCCCACTTTTCATAACACCATATTTTGATACTGTTAGTCAAAAATTTATCTAATTTTAACTATGGTCAACAACAATTAATGCAATATTTCTAAATAGCTATCAGAGAGGATTTGGAACATTCCCAGCTATGTGTCTGTATCTTCTATGCATCTCTCTATACTTCTATGTCTGTCTGATGCTCACTCACTATGAGATCTGATGTTCTGATAAGCACCCAAATAATGGTATATCACAAAGAAAAGCTTTATACGTGGTACAGGTCAAAAAGCAATGCCATTGTTTCCTCGGGTCTTACACAGATCGGGCTGCTGGCTCCTTTGCTTTCTTTTCTCACTAATGTTCTACCAACATTTCCCTTCCAACATTGTCAAGTTATTGATTAATGAAATCTTCAGTGTGGCAAACCTGAACCATCTCTGAGAATCGTGAAGGGAATTTTCTCTATTAATCTCAATTAAACAGTCTTGCAGGATAAAATTTTCAATTTCCCTGCCAAATCATATATATAAATGACAACTGAGGGATATTCCCACGTGAATATGTAGATCAATTTCATACCATAATTCTCAATTTCTATGATACTATTCAGTACTTATTACATATAGAGGTGCATATAACTTTAAATATCTAACACCTTTCAAACAAACCTCCAGGGTTTTAAATAGTGCTATTCAGAGTTCCATCTTGAGCAATTACAGGTGGAATTTCCAAATGCTGAAACAGATACATTTTTCACTCACATTTCGAGTTTCACATCCATGGAAAGAAACACTGGAACGAGTGAAACAATTATGGATGTAAAGTGTACAAAAGATAAAATATTCACTCAGTGGATGGTAGATGGGCAATGGAAGCAACAAAAGCAGATACTTTCAGGCCACATAAGGTCAATCTTAATTTCGACCTACAGCTGAAACAAAGCATACACTAAACTCAAGCTCATCATTCTAGTCTGTGTAAGAAGTCTCAACCAAAGACGCTGTAGGAGAGACTTCCATCGAAGCATTCTTTTTACTACTCTACCAACCAGAGCAACTGAGAGCCTATAGGTTTTACATCTAAGGCTCCCAAGGTAAGTCCTTTCACAGGCCAAACTGCAAGAAGCTGGAAAACCCAAAAGGATGAGAAAACTAATGTAAGACTCATCTACTTCAAACAGCTGATTCCAAAACCTTTAAATTCTCCCACTACTGTGTTCACAGTAATACTCCCTGGTCTTCCACAGCTATGCCACATATCAATGCAAAAAGGTAATGGATAAACACTGAAATCATACCATTCTGAATTTATAGTTTATATTATAAAAATTGAAAACTATGAAGTCACCCTGGAATGGCTGATAATATTATAGGTACTCAAATGAATTCTACACCAGACCCCACTAGCTACTTTTTTCCAACCTAGCTATAGCAATGCAGCTTCTGACTTGTTTAGTATCAATGGAAAAGAAATTATGCCACAGCTCCAAACCAAAACCATATACCGAGTCAGAGATGTAGGAGAACACTTCAGGATACTCAAATACACAGAATCCCAAACTAAGGGGAAATATCTGCAAACCTCGTTTTAAAGGAGATCCTAATCTATGACTCGTATAATTTCACCTACCAACTCGGAGAAAGCTCCGAGGTAGTGTCTGGCTGGTCGTTAGCCTGTGAACTAATGTGTTTTGTCCTACCTACCAGACCGAGTTTCTTCAAAACAGTGCAAGTGTCTTAATCACTTGTTTACGCAAAGGACACACAGAGTTCCACAGTACCTGATGTAAAAAGCACCCAAGTAAATTTTGTTTCAATGATTCAAAAGGAAATTGTGGAACTGCACAGTTTCTACTGCTGTGTTTCACCGTCAACTGTATTCCACGCGCAGAGCTGTCTCTCAGAAAACTCGCTCTCCCAGCACTGGTCCTCCCAATAAAACAACAGGCCTCTGAAGGAAAACACTTCAAAGGATAAAGCTGAGACGTGTAAAAGAAGAATTTAAAACAAGTGAAAGATATAGAGATTGCAGAAAAATGCAAAGTGTGTACAGTCTTAAATGTAAACTATATGGCCATTTCCATCCAGAATATGCTGTTAGGAAATGCTTGCATAAATAAATGGTGTTTTAAAGACACTTCATGCCAAGAAAACCTTAATACCAGTAGCAAAGTAGAATGCCATTTTTTAATTCTTTCTACAGTTGCGTTAAAAGTACAGTAGCTATTGCTTCACTTCTACATTTCTCCTTTCTAAACCAAATGACTTATACAGACCGGTTTAGAGTGAAAAACCAGAAACTTTAAATACAAATTTGGCCCTAACAATTGCCTTCCCCTCTCTCAAGTACTCAGTCTCTTCTAGGTTGCACTCGGACCACTCTACTTTACACAGGGCACTTTCAGCGGCGCCCTTTGGAGGAACAAAAACAAAGAAAAAACACCTTCCAGAGACTCCAGTCTGCCGAAGCAGCAGCCGCTCTCTAGCCACCCCCAACCTAAAGGAACCCGGTCGGGGCCCGCGGCCCACCCAAGGAAAGCCGGGGACAAGGGCTCCAGAGACCGCCCGCCCGCCGTCAGCAAGGCGAAAGCCGGGTGCGCTCTCGGGGTCCGGCTCCCTTCCACCGCCGCCTCGCCAGCCGCGCGGGGCTCCGGCCAGGACAGCGGGGGACTTCTGAGGGAGGAGAGTCGCTAACTTCTCCCAGCTCCTCCCCGGCCGGGTCCCCCAGCCCCCGGTCGGGCCCGCTGCCCCTAGGGCCAGAGGTGAGGCGCCGGGCTCGGGCTGGGACGGGGGCGCGCGCGGGTGCCCGGACCGCAGCTCTCCTCACCGCTGGAGCGCCGGACGATGTTCTCCAAAAACGTGTTCTGCGGTGCCACCAGCCCTCTCTTGCCCCCCGGCATCCTGGGTCTGGAGAGCGGCGGCCAGGACCGGCGGCGGGGGAGGGGGCGCGCGGGAGGCGGCGGCGGCGGCAGCGGAGGAGGAGGAGGAGCGGGCGGCCGAGCCGCAGGAGGGGGCGCGGCGGCGGCTGCGGGGTCCCCGGACTGCGTCCCCAGCCCGACCCGGATGAGCAGCTCTGGGGAGGCGCGCCCGGCAGCTCATGGTAGTGGCGCCGCCGCGGCCGCCGCTGCCCAGCCCGCGCGGTGCCGCACACGGGGCGCGAGCCGCAGGCTCCGCCGGGCACAGTGCGCCTGCGCCGCCCCCGCCGTCGCGGTCCCGCCGGGCGAGAGCCGGGACCGCTGCGGCCGCGGCGACGGCGGCCAGGCGCGAGCTCCGCACGCGGCCCGCGGGGGCGCGGGGTGCTGAGCGCGAGGCGACCCCACCGCGGGGTGAGGGGAGCGAGGCCTGGGGCGCGGGACCCAGGGTGCGGGGTGAGGGGCGCAGGGCGACCCCTCCGCGGGCCCCGGGGTGCTGGGAGCGGAGCACGGACGGGCCGCCGCTGCGCACCTCGCCGGATCCGCGGGCGGCGCGGGACGCACACGGCCCCCTGACGCCGCGACACCCCCTCTGGCCCCGCCCACGGCCCGCGCTGGCGGCCGCAGCGCCCCGAGGGCGCGGAGTTACGGAGAAGCCCCGGGCGGCGGGAGCGCAGGGACCTGGGGCGCGAGGGGCACTGCCCGAAGGGGAGATGCTTAGTGCAGACGGAGAGGGAGTTTCTGTGGATGAGCAAAGGGAGCCCAAGGCGCGACCCTACGTTTTCTAAGGCGCTGATTCTCACAGTGGTCCGGACCGAGGTGGAGCCTCAGCACCCTAAGAACTTGTTAATATGCAAACCTGGAGCTTCTCCGCCCCAGCTAGGGACCCCGGAAAGTTTCGGCCGCGTCCCTGCTCTACCATCAACCTCGCGGGGTGAGGAGGCGCAGCGGCTGGAGAGGCGGGGCCGGGCCTGTTGGGGGCCGATGACCTTGTGGAGTGCAGAGGAGAAGCGCGCCGCCCCTGGGTCGGCGCTGGAGGGCGGCCGGCAGCCGGAAAGTTCGCGGGAGGAACCAGCCTCGGATGGGGTCAGCGCGGCGGGGGGGCGAGGTTAACTGCTTCTGAAAGGAGCGCAGCTCTCGGGAAACCGGGCTAGTGGGCCGGGCTCACACACGGCTCTGGACCTCCCCCCGCAGAGCCTGATTCTGTACCCCCTCCCTGCCCTTTTCTCCACCACTGCCTTGTACACGGGTGCCCCCCCGCCCCGCTTTCCTTCGTGTTTCCCTCTGGGACCAGAGAGGGGCCGAGAGTGAAAGAACCATATCCAAGCTTCTATCTGAAGCACCGCCGCTGGAGAAAACTTATCCCCTTGTAGCGAGAACGCCCTGTAAATGCGTTGGGATGTCTTTAGTTAAACAACAGGACACTAGCACAGGCTGGAGCGTGTGGTGAGGCTGCCACGGCAGAAGTCAGGATGTGCTCTTGGAGTTAAGGCTTCCTCCCTGCAGCTGGGTGGGTGTATGTCCCCGGGAGGGAGTACAGACCGACACCTGCCCCTAGCCTCCGACACATGACTGAACTTCCCTTGCCCGGCAAGTCTCACGTGACCTATATTCGAAAGATCCTAGTCTAACCCACCGTTCGCCAACTGCAGCGGGGAACAAATAGGCAGGCTTGTTGCATACTTTTTAGTAGATTGCTCTTTGGGACCTCTAGCGTGTGTGGCACTTCTGTCGCCAGCAACAGGGACTGCTTCGAATGTGTGGTGCATCATGCGCTGCTCACATCTCGCCTCTGGGCATTGTTTGAACATCTCGGCTCCCGGCTTTTCCGGCCAGAATAAATACCCTGTCCTGCTCTTTCTGTGGATGGATGAGCTCCCACTTCCCAGAGAGAAAACCCCTTGGATTCCACTGGACACAGTCACACAGTTATCTCTAGCTGCAGCTTTAACTAAAAAGGACATCTTTTCTTTATCTTTTATCATGCACAGCATCTTAATTTTTGGATCATTATGATTGTAAAAAAAAATGTGTACTTGTAAAGGCTGTCATTGACTTTTCTTAATCGAGCTTAATTCTTTATTTTTACAGAGGAACAAACACACCTAGAAAGAGCAGGAGTTTGTCCAGGATGGCATGGTACCCTAGAGATGCGCATAGACCCTAGAACAGGGCTCCCCACCTGTGGCCAGAGCTCCTGCTAAGTAACAGAAAATAGCCGGACCTTGGGTCAGTCTGAAAACAGCCAGAGATCTCTGCCTCCAATGCAGAAAGAGAAGAGAAACTGGAGCCACCGCAGCTCCCCGTCAAAACAGAGTTAAGGACAATAGAGCAGCGGCTGCGGCAGGACTGTGAGACACAGGCCCCAAGGAACCAGTAGGCAGATGCTGCAAGGTGCCAGGACAGCATTTCTGAGAGTTCTGCAGACATGGTCCATATGCTGTGACTGAAACACAGGCTCAAACAGGTGAGCGCGACAGGAGCGAAACAGCTTCCGTGCACACAGGGCTTTGTTTTGTTGGCTTGTTTATTACAGAAATTTGTTCTGAAGGTGAAATTCTTAGCCCTTTTCTCCTGTGCCATGAGCTTTGGTAATGAGCAAGGTTCTGACTGCAAGAAGCCAACGTTCTGATCCCTGAAAGTGTTGCTCAGCAGACTGCAGACACCGAAGCAGGCCCAGAAGCAGCCCTGGCCTGACAGGAGCCAAGACAGAAGGGAGCCTCCAAGACAGGACTTAATAGCAAGTGGTCTGTAGCAGAGGATTCTGCTGTTAAACATTCCTCCTTTGAGGATTTAAAATATAGCTTATCTGATAGCTGCAATTAGACATTGTTTTCAGAAATGTACCTGGATAAATTGATCCCTTATCCACAAACGGCCAGACATGGCCCTCAATGGGACTGATATTTCTCCCCTACTTGCTCTCCACTTCTGTGCTAACCTAGTGCAGATCCGAGTTGCGATCAGCCAATGCTGAAGGGCTGGCTTTGAGGGATACAGGGGAGGAGCAGCCAAGGGCTGGAAGTCGCTGTCCTTGCTAGCGGCCAGCTCTACCCACTCGGCAGCAGGACCCATTTCTTTTCCTCCTCCCAAGCCCCAGGCTGGGCTCCCCCTAGTGCAGGCACTACTCCATTCCTCTGCACACACAAGTCCCACACTGGGCCTCGCCTCCCACTGCACCCCAACTCCTGGGATGCTCAGCTGAGAGAGAGGCAATACACCGGGGTACTGCAGAGGCTGTGTGCTTACCCTCCGAACCCAGACTGCCTAGAATTCAGTCCACTAGGTAACATAGACAACCTCAACTTCACCCTCTGAAAAACAGGCTTTAAAAAGCACCTATTTAATAAGGCCATTTTGAGAATTAAATGAAGCCCTATTTGGAAATCATTAAAATAATATCTGCCATGGTATGAGCACAATATATATATATGCAAATAAATACAAAAGCTATTTTGTTACTTTCATTTTCAGTAAGCTTTGATATGGGTGCAGTCACTACTAACGTTAGTCACTACTAACCAAAAACCAGTTGCCTTTTCTTCCACTTGAAGTCAACTGTGACCCTGCTGTTAGTGCAGATCCATGAATACGAACAGAGGTGCTGGGTGTTGCTTTTGAGGTAAAAGCATGTCAGAGCCAGAACTCAATTTCCCACATGCCTCTTCCTCTGCCCCCGTGACGAAGAAACACCAGGATATTCAGGGAGAAGAGAGGCTTATATAGTCACCTAGGTCCACAGCAGACATTATATCAATAGAAAATGAGCTCCACTGTGTTAAAATACTGATGTCTGCAGTTTGTTACTATTCTATAAAATTGCTAGTCTGGCTGCTGTGAATTCTGGACTTGCTTTGGGCCTAGGAAATTGAGGGAGTAAACTCTCCAGCCTGACTGCACTTAGGAATGACTGGGGTGGAAGGGGTTGATAAAATCTGCAAGCCAGGTCACAGTCCACACCAGGTTGATCAGAATTCCTGAAGATGAGACACAGACATGGGTTACTTTTTAGATTCCGTGGATGAACTCAGTGTGCACTGAGACCGAGGACCAGCACCACATTCCTTGAGACTCCAGGGTTCAAATTCCCAATGGCTCGATCTCCAGTTGCTCCATATAGCTAGGGCCTGGCCTAACAGACACAGCCATGAGTCGTTTGCCCAGCTGGGAAGCACTTCAGGAAAGAGTCACGGAACCTCCATAGCTGATGTGCTACAAACTCAAGGCTTCTGAACTTGTCTTGATGCATGGATACACCCAGCCCTGCCACACACCCCTCGTCAGATGTGTCTTCAACTTCATGGAAGTTTTTTCAACCCTTCTCCTCTCTCTTCACCCTGCTATCACTCTCTCCCTGCCAGTCTCAGAATATGACTCAGAGGATGTGTCACTCTGTCCATCCTTAGGTTCTTGCCTTTGTTCTTTCTCCTTCTCCTCTTTCTTCTGTGTGACCATCGATCCCCATCTCTCCTCCACTGCCTGGGATCCTCATCACCTCTGCCACTAACGAGACCTCAGTCCACTCACTGTCCCCTCATTCCTCTCTTCAACATTTATTTCCATGTCATGGAAATACTTTGTCCACTTGCTTTTTCTCTGTAGCTTTTGTTCCCTCTCTTCCATCCCTCTGTGGGCATCTTCTAGAACATGGCTCCTGCTCACTCCCCACCCACCACAAACCAGCCTCCACTTCCTGAATCCCTGCAAGCACCTCCCACACAGAAAGCGGCTCTTCCCAGCTTAATTTTACTTCACCTGCCTGTGACACTTGACCCTGTGGCCTCTTCTTTCCTCTAGAAACCTTCTCTTATCTTAACTGACTGGTTTGAATACTGATTTTGTGACTTTAGCATTTTAATTACGTTATCTGTACCTGAGTTTCTTATTTGTAAAAATATGACTGATTGTAGAGTCAAATGAGGTAGTAGAGATGGACAGTCTTGTAACCAGATTTCTGAAATAGAAAACTCCAAATAACCAAAAGGTTTTGTCCTATAAATTTGTCACAAGTTCATTTGCCAAAAAAAACCTGACCTGAACTGTCAGGTAGCTCCCTGTTCTCTTTCTTCCTATCTCTTGCTGTGAATATTGACTCTTTCTTCTACTTGCTGTGGATATTGACATGTTTTGCTGCATAGTATTGCTGTTTGATCACAGGGTTTGCTGTCCTTGGCCAGGAGAGAAGAAACACAAATATAAGGGAATCCACAGATTTCTGAATTGCAAAGCACAGATGTCCTTTGGACAGTTTGACCCCCATAACTCAGTGCTGACCAGCTCTCTCCCTGTGGCAATTCCATAGGGATTCCCAGCTCAGCATAACCAAAATAACTCATCCTGCAGCCCCCTCTCCCCTGTCCCCCAGCTTCCTCTCTCCAGTGTCTCTGATCTCAGGAGACCCACCTCTGTTCACCCAGCAGTGCAAATCAGAAACTTCTATGATTCCTGGACCTGACTCGTATATCCAGTCCTTTATTCCACCTTCCAGACCTCTCTGAGAAATGGCTGTTTCCCTCTCTGGCACTGTGGCACCCCCCAACAGTCTTCTGATGGCCCCCTGCTTCCTTCTACCTACTCCCTCTTCCACTGCAAATCCAAACCACCAAGATTCATTCTTCTCCCTGTACTCAGGCTGAAATGCCGCTCCCAAAATATAAATGTGTTTATGACACTCCCCTGCTTAGATAGATCTAAGGTTGTCATTGCCCTCAGAAGAGTCTAAACTAATTAGCTATCCTTTTACACCCCCACACACACACACACCTGACTCCTTGACAGAACACTACCTGAACTCAGTTCCCATCCACCCACTCCAATGCCACACCTTCACCTCTCTGCTGCCTCCACCCTGTTCCCTGCACTATCCCCTGCCTGTACCAATAACCATATTCCTTCAGATGCCTTCACGGATGCCCTTCCTGCCTCTGTGGTGCTGTGCTGTACCCTGTGCTTCCTGCACTGCCTCAGTTTTCTCCCCACGGTAGGAGAAGACAACAGGTACAGTTTAAAGCTCTGTCCCCTCAACACAACAGCCACTGCCCTTGTCACATCTTCACAAGCATCAAGGAAAGAAACCTTTGCTGATAGGACTGTGTCAGGCCCACTCGTCAGAGGACGATCAGAGTCTGGACTTGAGCCTCTACCCCTCGCTGGGTGTCCTCAGAGGGAACAATGAGTGAGATTTTCTAGGTGAAAGAATTTAAAACAGGAAAGTCCTAATGACAGAAAAGTTTGCAAGAAGGAACAAAAAAGGAGGTAAATAACTTGAATTTAGCAAAGAGAAATGGGAGTATATTTGAAGACCCTGGTGCTCATCTGGGCAGAACTTCCAGCTTGATTCTATAGTCCATGAAAGGCGGCTTTGAGTAGGAAGTGATATAAAAGATTTTAGAAAAAGAAATCTATGTAGAACTCATACTGCTTATGAGAAGAAAAGTCCAGGACTAGAAAATCTAGCTAAAGGACCTTGCACAGGACAAGCTGGTCTTCCTGAAACACTGAGTGTTCCCTTGTCCCCATACTTACCGTCATCCTCCCACGTTACTATGTTCCCCACTCCTCAGCACAGCTCAGCCCCACATGGCTTTGTGTTTAAGAAACCTAAGCATTAGAACAGAACACAGCAAGAAAAGTGTTATAACAAAGGTGACGTTCATCCTTACCAGGTGCTAGCATTGTTCTAAGTACTTCAGAGGACTTTTCTCAATATAATAGAGTAAAATTAAGTTCTATTCAACTCAGGAAATATTTACTGTGCATCTGTGCACCAGAGACCAAAGCAAGTGCTTAAATTATCCCCAAGGAGCCAAAAATAACACAAGCCTTTGCTAACACAAGCCTGGCAAGAGGGTCACCATGCTGGTACACAAAATAGCCAGAATCATGGGACCAGGTACTCTGTGCTCCAAGCCCAAGTTCTTAACCATTCTAATTAATCACTGTGCTCTGCTGTCACTTGGAGGAGTGGGGAACGTATCAAATAAGGACCAACTCTCTCATTTGCTCCCACCTTCATCCTAAATGAGAAAAAAACAATTCCCTGCATTCAAGCGGGAAGGACAAGTTGGAAAGAAAGGAAAGAGTGAGAACTTTCTGCCCTTATCCTAATGCATGTCTTCACAACCTGGGTCTCCAGTGAAAATATCAGACAACAAAGATATGACTTTTGGGTGGAGGCAAAATTCAAAAGCGTTCAAACCATAACAATACTGCCAACAAAAAACTAAGGCAACACTATTCTGGTATTCAAGCACTACTCTCCACTTCCCCAAAGTTGCTCATATCTTTGACAAATGGGTAAATTCCTACAGTATGTGTCTTCATTGCTTCATTTTCATCAAGATAAATGAAAATATCTAGCAATGTTCATGTTGAAAATATATTAACCTCAACTGTAAGCATAATTTGGCTTCAGATTCTAGAGTTAAGCAGAGACCAGTGAAAATACCCTAATAGTCAAGGACTTTGTGAGGCGTGCCAACTATTCAATAGTTTAATATTTTGGGATGATCATGTGCCACAAATCTTTTTATCATGATATTTAAATTAAACCTGCACAAATGTATTTGCATTTTTTTTCCTTGAGAACACACTTAGTTATCCACATACCACTGACCAGAGTTGCCACTCCTAAGTTTAGCAATTCCAATGCAAAAAGGAATTTCTGTTTTCCCAACATCTAAATGTAAATCCAAAGAAAGAGACTGATTACTCCTAGTGGGTCATACGCTAATGCCTCCAGTAGCAGTGGTAGGACTGCAGTGCTGTGACTGGCTGGGTCCAGGCCTTATGCTCTCTTCTGAGCCTGGACCAGACCACACTGGACAGTGTCACTGGCTATGGGGACAGACAATACCCCAAACAGAAAAGAAAAGCCAAGCAGTAGAGGCCCAAGACAGTGGGACTCAGTGAATGGTAGCCACTGGGTTCTCTGATCTTTTAATCTCCAAAAGAAAAATTATCACCAGTTACTCTGATATTTTAAGATTAAAATATCCCAAACTCATTCAAGCTTTCTCTTTCCCCCAAGACCTCAGTAGAGTCCCAACCATTAGTTGTTTATGCATCCATGCTTTCTCTTACCAGTGTTTATTATGCTTCTGTTCCATTCAAGAACCTGTGTTAAGTCTAAATTTAGTCTAAATTTGACAGCACTCTTGCCAGGTCACAAGCCCATCTGTTATACCATACACATCCTTTCATGAATTTACTAACAGCTCCTTAAAGAACAGTTTATATTACCTCATCGTCAACATTCTGAGCCAAACATGTTTAAAGAATGCAACTCTAAGAATAAGTTCACAAACATTTGCAATGTCTAGGAAGAAAGAAAAAGCACATGGGAGGTCAGGCATTCTTCAAATGAGGCCTGCCCAGGAGAGGAGGGTGCTGGACCACAGAGAGCACCTTCAACCTTCCAGAAAATGTTTGCAGTCACGTGATTCTCGTTATTAGGGGAATATAACATGCACACTTGAAAACTCAACCCAAAGAAGATTCTCATCATCAAGGCCATTATGTTGCATTCCATTCTCAGTCTAAAGCCCTTCTATGGCTTTAAAATTGGTCCACAAAATCTCTCCTATGGTAACAACATCCGTTGTATGTGTTTGTAATGAATGCGGTCTGTCCTGCACACCACATTTAGGAACAAGAAGCCAGCATCTTCTCTGACTATAAGGTTCTTTGGAAAAACTACGGGAAGAATCTCACTTCCAAAAGCAGACAAATGACTCCTAGTGCTCCAAAGAAATAGATCAAAGTGTTTCAGATGTGTAAACCAGGGTCACTTAAAAAAAATAGTCTTTCTTAAATGAAAAAAAGGACACACATGTGTAAGTACCTAACAGTTTCTCTGGTATGAGATACGACTAGAGTAAATGAAGACCAAAATGTTTAATAGATAATGTAAAATAGGAAGAAAAGATCTAAAAGAGTAGAGGAATTTGGAAAGGGGCATGAGGGACAGGAAAGAAGGAAAGGGAAAAATACAAGAAAACAAGGAAAAAGTGAAAACAAAGTTCTTCTAAATGGAGAGGGGTAGGAAGAAGAAAGGGAAGTAGCAGAAGGGCAGGAAACAAGAACCAAGATATATCATGTGCAGGTACAAATCCCCAAAGATAAATGTGAATCAGAATCCACGGGGAAAGTGCAGATCCAGAAGGAAGTAGGTTACACACACACACACATGCGCACACACACACACACACACACACTCCGTTTCTGACAATGATGTTGTTGACTGCAGTGAGCAAAAGCAGTTTGTGAAAGACCTGTTTCAGAAGAGTCATCAAGAGCTGGATTTTGGATATTTTGAATTGGATATATCCAAGTGGAAATATCAGAGACGATTTGATGACTCATGACCAGGTTGGCTCCTGGGAGCAAATGTCCTGATCAGGAGAACAGATTTCCTCACAAGGCCCTTGTGTGGCCTCTGTTGGTCTCACTAATGCTGCAGGCACATGTTGTACGATGGACTGTTACATCTGTCCTGTCTTTAGCAAGTGAAGAGATCAGAAGTAGAAAAAAGGATCAGAAGACCAGAACCACAACAGAAAGACCAAATCCTCACAACACTGTTCACTCACATGCAGAAAACACAAGAAACAGTCTCACCACTCATTAGGCTAAATAAGTCCTCACGCACTCCTTAAATGAAGTATTAGCCTTTTGAAACTGCTACTGTAGATCTACATTTACTTGGTTTTCTGGTATGAAAAATATTTATAATACATCATATGGGGTAACCATAATAAAAATAGCATATGTTGCATAAATTGTGACAAATTTTATTCAGAGAAAAAGATACTGGTAATCATTTGAAAAAATCCTGACAAAAATGCAAATAATGCTGACACTAAAAGGATGGTTAATTTGGGCATGGGACTTTGGGTGAGTTTTACTTGCTTTTTCAACTTCAGTGTTTACCAGATTATTTTTACAACGAAGAAATGTTGTATGTGTATACTTTCACTTCCAGTCTTATACTAAGAAAGAACAACATAAAAACTACATTGGTAGGAAAAAACAAACAAGCAACAGTCTGAAAACTTCAGGTGGTACCTGGAAGTCAGGCTGGCAGCCAGCTGCTCAGCTGTTGCCACAATCAAAACATAGTTTGTATTTATTCAATTCAGTTCAATAAATATTTTCCATGAGGCTATATGGGGCCAGGCTCTCCCTGAATGATAAGAAATACAGATGAACCTCTCTTAGACCCTGACTTCCTTGTCCTCCCAAGGAAATTACCTGGCCCTACACATACATGTATAGAAGATGTGTATGAATTTTCTCCAGCTGCCACAAGAGGGTGTTACAGACGGTGGGGGTGTGGTGAGAACAACAAAACATTACTTTCTCACAGTTAGGAAAGCTGGAAGTCCAAGGGTACAGTGTCACCAAGCTTGGTCTGTCCCGAGGCAGATGGCTTTGGCCAACTCCACATGAACCTCTCTCTGGACATGTCCACATCCTAATCTCCTCTTGCATGCCAAGGGTAGTCAGGTATTAGCAGTACTACCCCTTATGACTTCATTTTGAGTTTGCCTTCTCCTCCCAGTCTCCAAATATGGTCAGGTTCTGAGTTGCTAAGGTTCAAAACCTCAAGGTGAGTTTGAGGATGAAGAAAAACAACAAAAATTCACAAAATCTAACTTTCTATTTACTAATTTACTGTGATGTCTCAAGAGTCTTTGTAAACTGAACTAGATATTCAGAAGTACCCTAAAAGTAATTCAGAATAATTATGTAAATAAAGGAAATTATTCATGTCCTTTCAGGAAGTAATTAGGTACTACACAACACATTCACTTTTATGCAAGATATGGAAAAAGTAATCAAAATGTAGTAAAGAAATTTTTCTTCACACATCTCTATGACTTAGACAGGGAGCACGTAGAGTAACATTTCTAGAAAATGAGTTGATTTTTATTACTGTAAGAGCCTTTATAATCATTCACAACTCCTCAAGCCACTTTGTGATATCTGTAACAAGGTCAGCAAGGCTTAAATAAAATCAGGGATTAAAATGCTAAAACCACTGATAAAATGTGAAAATATTCTCCCATACATCCTATTCATAAAACCTACTCACTTTATTCAGAGTATTCAAAATCCATGTTGCTGAAAACTACCTTCTGTGTGGAAGGAAACAGGAAATATCTCTTACCTGGAGAAAAGGGGGTTCCCCAATGGCACTAACTGTGGCTACACATGGTGACAAAATTTGAATTAAAAATGATTCTACTCTAAATTAAAAGCCACCATTCCTTCTCAGTAATATTCAGAACAATGCTAGCAATGTGTCCTCTTCAGCACATGTGCAAAAAGGAATACCCCCTCCGAGGCCTCTTCATTTCTTCTGGCCTAAGCGTCTACCTGGAAATTGGGAGACAGCTAACAGTGTTGCTAAAAACAACTGTGTTTGCTACCGTAGTGCCCAGTCCAGAGAAGACACTCAACAGATGTGGAGTGAAGGTTTGTTCATCCTCTCTCTATCCCCCCTCTGTCTCTCTCACTTGATCTCTCAATCTCAATCTCTTTCTCTCTCTCTGAAACAGATTCCTCTATTGCCTCTTTTGAAAGTGCCTGAAGTCTCCCTGGTTCCACCTCAGCTGTCTGGTGAGCTGGCTGCCCACAGGAACCACACAGACACCTGTGGGCTCACCTCACTCAGCTCTCCTCTGCTCCTACTCACTGTGACTGAATCAAAGGGAACTCCTGAATTACTCGGAGCCAAGGAGACGTGACAAGATTTTACTGAGCATTCCCAGGGAGGAGAAGGTTCCGTCTCTTCCCTAACAAGTAGATTAGGAAGTCTAGAATTCAAGCAATCATTTTGTAACATAAAAGGAACAGCCTGGAGCTGTGACAGGTCAATGGAAAGAGCTTATCTCGGAAGCTACACAGGATCCTTAGCATCCAGATCTGATTACTGGATCACTGTGCCTGGAAGTGCTTGAGCTGATGTTTAGACCCATGTAACCAAAAGATTTCTGACCAAATCATGTGAAAAAAGTAAATGAAAAAAATAATAAACCAGTCATCTTACCCCAGCAAGTGTACCAAGGAGCGACTGTTATAAATTCTCCCTGTATATAGGCACTATCAGCAAGGTTACAGCGTGTCACAGACCTGCCAAAGGGGAGATTCCTCTGTGTTCCCAGGAAAATCTAGCCAAAGTCCAAATCACGATTTTTTTTCTTCCATCCCATCTTCAGTTGCTGTGTTTGATCATTAACATAACTGAGGGCATAATTTTACAAAGTTACAAATAGAATTATTTTATTAAAAGAAAAATAAACTCCGTATTAGGGACTGAATATATGTGATTACCTGAACAATTACCCATAGGGAAGATTGGAATGTCCTCTTCTTATCACTGACAAAAAGGAGGTCCAGAAAGGGTAGGTAGCTTGCTTAAAATTA
Organism: Thryonomys swinderianus; assembly: GCA_004025085.1. NCBI lineage: Eukaryota > Metazoa > Chordata > Mammalia > Rodentia > Thryonomyidae > Thryonomys > Thryonomys swinderianus. The sequence continues at coordinate 36,519 of PVIC010004052.1, forward strand.
CACAACAAACAAATTGCAAAATTAAGATTCTTGCTCCAGTTTAATTATTAAACCTGTGCTTTTCCAAATGCAGAAAAAGACCCAACCAAAAACAAGAACTACAGGCCAATCTCCTTAATAAATATTGATACAAAAATCTTCAATAAAATTGGAAAACAGAATACAGAGAGTCATCAAGAAAATCATACACCCTGATCAAGTTGGATTTATACCAGGGTGCAAGGCTGGTTTAACATAAATAAATTAATAAATGTAGGGGGCCGGAGGGTTAGCTCAGTGGTTCCTGCACCTGCCTCGCAAGTGCAAGGTCCTGAGTTCGATCCCGGTAACCACATACAATGCTGGGCGTGGAGACTCACACCCACCAGCAATCAATACCACACACTACAGTGCCGGGCGTGGTGGCTCACGCCTGTCATCCCAGCACTGGGGAGGCAGAGACAGGAGGATTGCTGAGTTCGAGGCTTGCCTGGACTACATAGTGAGCTCAGAGCTAGCCTGAACTACAAAGCGAGACCCTGTCTCAATAAATTAATTAATTAATTAATTAATTAATGTGATACACTATATTAACAAACTCAAGAACAAAAACCATATTAAGATAATTCAATAGATGCAGAAAAAGCATTTGACAAAATCCAACACCCATTCATGACCAAAACTCTACAGAAAATCAGAATAGATGGACTTTATCTCAAATTACTATAAGCTATTTATGAGAAACCAACAGCCAGCATCATCCTCAATGGTCAAAAACTGAAACTTTTCACATTAAAATCAGGAACAAGAATGGAGTATTACTCTGCCATAAAGAATGACAAGTTTCAGTCATTTATATGGACACACCTTGAGGACACACTAATAAGTGAAATAAATAGGTCACAGATATGTAAATACCATATCTTTTCTCTGGTATGAGAACCTGTGATGTAAATGTATGATAGATTTTGTGAAATAGGAAATATTCAAAGGGAATGTAGTAGGGGAAAATAATGAGGGGGAAGAATAAATATGATTTGCAAAGAAAAAGAAAGCACATGTATATAGGGGGTAGGGGGTCCTGGGGTGGGTAGGGATATGGGTAAAAATGAGAATTGACTCATATCATATACTGGTACAAGTTCCCCAATATTGAGTGTGATTGTGAGCTGTCTATAAAATGTACCAATAAAGAATTCAATTTTTTAAAAATCAGGAACAAGAAAAGATGTCCACTGTCACCACTCTTGTTCAATATAGTGCTAGAAACATTAGCCACAGCAATTAGGCAAGACAAAAAAAATAAAAGGAATAAAAATAGATAAGGAAGAAGTTAAACTGTCATTATTCTCCAATGACATGATTCTCTATATAAAGGATCCTAAAAACTCAACCAAAAGATTGCTAGACTTAATTGCCAACTTTAGTAGAGTAGCTGGATACAAGGTCAATCAATGCTCAAAAATCAATAGCCTTTGTATACACAAACAACAGACTCACTGAGAGAGAAATTGGGTAGTCAATCCTTTTTACAATAGCATCCAAAAAACTGAAATATCTAGGAATTGATCTAACAAAGGTGAAAGACCTCTACTCTGAAAACTACAGAACTCTGAAAAAGGAGATAGAAGAAGTTATCAGAAAATGGAAAAACATCCCTTGTTCCTGGGTAGGAAGAACCAATATTGTCAAAATAGCTATACTACCACAACTACTATATAGATTCAATGCTATCTTGATTGAAATCCCAACACAATACTTCACAGATCTAGAGAAAATTATCCAAAAATTAATCTGGAATCACAAAAGACCTAAAATACCAAAAATAATTCTAAGCAACAAGGACACAGTGGGGGGTATTACAATCCCCAACTTGAAACTTTACTATAAAGCCACTGTGATTTAAAAAAAAATGCCTGGTACTAGGATCAGTGGAATAGATTAGAAGATCAAGAAACCAATACGATACACCAAGCCACCTCATCTTTGACAATGGAGCCAAATAGCCTCAGTGGAGAAAAGATAGCCTCTTTAACAAATGGTGCTGGAAAGACTGGGCTTTAACCTGCCAAAGACCAAAGCTAGACCTACCTCTTTCACTGTGTACAAAACTAAAATCAAAGTGGATTAGAGACTTAAATATAAAAACAGAAATACTATGATTGTGAGCTGTCTATAAAATGTACCAATAAAGAATTCAATTATAAAAAACAGAAACACTAAGCCTGCTGCAAAACAGGTTAGGTAAAACTCTTGGAAACTGACTTAGGGAAAGATCTTATGAATGAAACCTCTATAGCATGAGATCTAACAGAAGAAATCAACAAATAGGATCTCTTTTTATTAAAAAGCTTCTACACAACAAAGGAAACCACCAACAGAGCAAAAAGACAACCAACCAATTGGGAAGAATCTTTACCAGCTGTCTCTCAGACAAAGGCCTACTATCTAGAATATATAAAGAGCTTTAAAAAAAATCAGTCCCCCCAGATTGAAAGATCCAATTCAAAAATGGGCAGCTGAGGGCTGGAGATTTAGCTCAGGAGTTCCGGTGCCTGCCCAGCAAGCACAATGTTTCTGGTTCAATCCCTGGTAACCACATACAACAATACCAGGCATGGTGACTCACACCCACCAGCAATCAGTACCACATACCACAAATGCCGGGCTTGGTGGCTCAAGCCTGCAATCCCAGCCCTCGGGAGGCAGAGGCAGGAGGATTGCTGAGTTTGAGGCTTGCCTGAGTTACATAATTAGCTCAGGGCCACCTTGAACTGCAAAGCGAGACCCTGTCTCAAAGAAAAATAAAATAAAATGGGCAGCTGAAATGAGCAGATAATTTTCAGAGGAAGAACTAAATGCTGCCAAGAAGCATATGAAGAAATGCTCAACATTGCTCATCATTCAAGAGATGAAGATGAAAACATTAAGATTTCATCTCACTCCACAAAGAAAGGCTGCTATCTCAAAATTAGCTGGCAACAAATGCTGGCAAGGCTGTGGAGAAAAAGGACCACTGTTGGTGGGAATGTAGACTGGTACAACCTCTATGGAAGTCAGTGTGGAGATTTCTAAAAAAACCTAGGAGTAGAGGTCCCATTTGAGCCTGCTATTGCCCTAGTAGGAACATACACAAAAGAAAAGAATCATATCATAGTGACATACGTGCACCCCATATTCATAGCAGCTCAGTTGTGATAGCTCAATCTTGGAAACAATCCAAATGCATATCAGTTGGAGGCTGGATAAAGAAGATGTGGTTTTTCTACAAAATGGAATGTTAAATTTGAGTCATTTTTATTCAAATGGGCATCCCTTCAGGACATACACATAAGTGAAATAAATAGGTCACAGAGGTTTAAATATCATATCTGTTTTCTGGTATGAGAAACTGAAGATGTTAACAGTTCTAGAATGTATGATAGATATTGTGAAATAGAAAATATTAAAGGGAAATATGGAGGAGTGAGTAATAAGGGGTAAAGAAAAATGTGATGGTAATTTTAAAAAGGGAAACAAAGCTTATGTACTTAGGGAGTTGGGGATTATGGGATGCGTAAGGGAATGGAAAAAATGAGAATTAAATTGTGTCATATACTGGTACAAATTCCCAATACTGAGTGTGATCATGATGTGTATATACAATGCACCAATGAAGATAAAAATAAACTAAAAAAAAAACCTGTGCTTTTGAGTTTCTTATTAATTCATTAAATCCCATGTTATTGGGATGAACAAAAGGATGCAAAAGAGAAATACTACAAGTCTCTCTCCCCAAAGCATTTATAGCCTTGGGGAGCAGAAATACATATATACAGTTGAATCATCTTAATACCCAAAGACTGCCTCTACACAGCAGTGCACAAAGTTGAATGGGAGTGAAGAAGATGGAGCCTGGAAGGAGATGGAAGGCTTCATAAAGCTGGATGGTTCTGGGAATTAAAGGGTGAATGAGCAAAAAAGGAAATGTTTCCCACAGGGAGGGAAGGAGAAAAAGAGAGAAGAAAAAAGGAGGGACCGAAGGAAGAAAGTAAGAGAAAGAAGAAGAAAAGAGAAGACAAAGAAGAAAAGGAAGGAGAAACATAGCCTGGACTGTGTGGATGCCAAGTATTTTCTGGAACTGGGGAATGTGCAGGAGGAGAAACAGCAATGAAATTGGAGTGGTCCACTCTGTGATACCATACTGACGTTAATCTGCATTTTGTCTCTTTTTACGTAGGTTTGGGGTCCGGAGTGGAGAAATGTTGTGTATTGTTTAATCACTGTCACTTTTTTTTTTTTTAGTTTGGATGCTGAGAATCAAGCCCAGTATGCTAAGCAAGCCCTCTACTACTGAGCAATAATCCCTGTCATTACCACACTAGAAGAGTAGGATAGAGACAGGAGCAAGAGATCACGGTGTCAGGGAGCCCCAGCCCCCGTTCCATGCCCTGTGTTAGAGTAACCTACTGCCAAGAGCAGGGAATGTGCTTCTCCTCAAAAGAAAAGCAGACAGACAGACAGACACACAGAGCAAAGGATTGTACTGTACATGTTTACTGCTTGGACACTTGGAAAGCAAATAGCATAATTTTGGAAAATATTGTTGAAGATGGAAATTTTCAGGAATATTCAGCAATTACTGGAAATTGTCAGATGCAAGAGATCCTGCCAGTCATGAAATGTCTAAGTCTGATACATTAAGTGGCAAAAATAGATTCATTTAATTTCAGCAGAAACAGTCAAGAATTAACCCCCAATGTAGGTGAAGCTTTAGGGGGAGAAAACGTTTACAGGGTAGAGATAGTACATGGCTCCCTGTGTCTGGCAACCTCCCCTAAGTCAGGGAAGTTAAACCCAGTGACGCACTTTCCTCACAGGAAGAGTGGCAATGGAGAACTTACAGAAAACAAGATGATCACTCGCCTCTGCTTCATGCCTCCACTGTTGAGTGATAACTTAGTAATCTTGGCCACCAACATTTAACAAGGTTTACTCTGGTAGGATCTTAAATTCCCAGACAGAGGGAGTGTAAGTTATATGGCTAACAAATGTCACCGATGCATCTATTAAAATAAGAACAATGTATGCCTGGAAATCAATTAGAGAAGAAAACCACAGCTTCAGAAATAAGTGAAAGAATTTTTTAAGTCTCCATTTCATTGATTTTTTGCTCTAATCTTTATAATTTCCTTCCTTGTAGTAAGTCTGGATTTGGTCTGTTCTTATTCTTCTAGGAACTTGAGCATTATCTTCTGTTTTTCTGATGTGGGTGTTCATAGCTATAAACTTCCCTTGCAAGGCTGTTTTCATTGTATCCCATACATTCTGGTATGTTGTACTGACAGTATCATTTAATTCTAGGAAGTATCTTATTTCTTCCTTAATTTCTTTTGTGACATTGATTATGCAAAAGTGTTAATTTTCATATATTTGCATAGTTTCTGTGGTTTCTTTTGCCACTGATTTTTAACTTCATTGCATTGTGATTTGATGATAGACATGGTAAAATTTCAGTTCTTTTGCATTTAGTTAAGCATTAAGCTTTATTAGCTAATATATGGTCTATTTTGGAGAAGGTACCATGCACTGCCAAACAGAATGTATATTCTGTTGTTGTTAGATGGAACATTGTATATACATCTATTAAAACCTTTCAATCAAAGGTTTGGTTCAATTTTGCTTGCTTTGACTAGTTGATTTATCTGTTTGTGACAGTGGGATATTGTGGTTCCTACTATCATTATATTGATGTGTATATGATCTCTTGTGTCCATTAGTGTTTGTATTATGAAACTGGCCTCATCATAGTTTGGTACATATAAGTTTATAATCATTATCTCTTCCTGTTGAATAGTTCCATTAGCCAATATATAGTGTTCTTTTTTTACTTCTTTTGATCAGCTTAAAGTCTACTTTGTCTAAGAATAGGATAGCTACCCCTGCTTGTTTTCAAGCTACCATTGTATGAATATTATTTTCTATCTTTTGATCTTTAGTCTATGAATTACTTTTTGGGTTAAATGTGTTTCCTGTATGCAGCACACCACTGGATTTTCTTTCTTGGCCCATTCTGCTAATCTGTGTCTTTTGATTCCCAAACTGAGACCGTCCACATTGACAGTTATAGCTGATAGATGTTGATGTAATTACATCATTGTATTATTTTCCAGTTTCTGTTTTCCTTCCTTTCCCTTCTATTTAATTGCTCTCTCACCTAGAGCATTCATTCTATTGGACCTTTTGACATCGTTAGCTTCATTACATAAGTATTTTTTAGACTCATGGTTTGTTTTCAATATTTTCTTTTAAATTATTGAAACTATAATAGTTAATTTTAAGTATATTTTTCCTGTCATTTTTGCCACTTTCTAAAGCATTCTGGAAGCCCTTCTTTGTGAATGTCTTTACAGGTAATGATTTTAAAATATGGTAAATGTTGCTGCCAACCACCATCCACCAGAAAGGCAGCTCATCAGGACAATAAAATGTGTCCTCATCCACTTTACTCTCCAGATCTGGCACCGTGCAACTTCTGGCTCTTCCCCAGTTAACAAGGACTATAAAAGGTAGACATGTAAGTCAATCCAAGGCATCAGGCAGCCACGACAACGCAAGTAAGACACACAAAAGAAAACTTCCAAAACTGCTTCACAAAGTGGCAAGAGCAATGCAAGAAGTGTGCTCGAAATCAGGCAGTTATTATGAGAGGGATTAATGGTAATGTGTTATTGATTTATTGATTTAATTTTTTTTGAGACAGGGTCTCACTTTGAAGTTTAGGCTGGCCCTCAGCTCACTATGTAGCCCAGGCAAGCCTTGAACTCAGCAATCCTCCTGCCTCTGCCTCCCGAGTGCTGGGATTACAGGTGTGAGCCTCCATGCCCAGCATTGTGGTATGTGGTACTGATTGCTGGTGGGCGTGAGTTACCATGCCCGGTATTGTTGTATGTGGTTACCAGAGATTGAACCAAGGACCTTGCACTTGCTAGGCAGGCACCGGAACCACTGAGCTAAATCTCCAGCCTCTGTGTCATTTATTTTTAATAATTTTTCAATCAGAATGTTCACCATGGTTTTCTATCACCCTTTGTGTTTCATTTCATGAGATGTTCAACTTTATGATATTTGAAGAAATAGTTAAATGATAATTGGTGAGATAAGGGCTTTCGGAATACTATTACTGAAGAACAGTCTTTCCTACTAATATCTTCATTAAATAAAAGGAAGAAAATAACAGGACTAAACAACAAAAGTGTCCAAAGAAGCTCATGGTAATCAGTGGCTCCTAGACTCCTGGGGTCTTGTGCCAATGCCTGTGGAAGGAAAGAGCCTGCAACCTGGTATCTTCCCTTCCTGAGTTCCAACCGCACTAGGAACCCAGTGGCAGTGATGATGTCAGCAATGCCTATAATTCTGCTTCCTGCATTATTCTTTTCAGTATCTAGACCTAAAATAAAATCTAACCACTACAACTGCAAAACAAATTATCCCAAAATGTAGTGTTTAACAACAACATTTAACTTGGTCATGGACTTGCAACCTGACTCATATTTGGTAAAACCAGCTCAACTCCACTTTTCTGGTCACAGATTGGGACAACATAGTGGTAAATATCATTTAAAAAATCCAATTGTCCTTTAAGTATGCCCTCTATCTTACTGCACTTTTCAGGCACTCAACGTTAACTTAGGTTATGTTCCCTGGAACTAGACCCCTGGCTTCTAGTGGGATATGATATCACAGAGCAATGGTCTCCTCAGGAAAACTTTGGACAGAATGAGGGCCACAGTTTGGAAGGACGAAACAGTCAGGCAAAGATGAGTCCTAGTTGTGACCTGACCCCTCGGACTCTAGAACCTAATTAAGCCCTCCACAGCCGGCCCCAGCTTGAGTCAAGAGGGCTGGTCTTCTATATCCATATTAGTCACTCTCTAGTGACAGCTGCCCCAGTGATCAGAGTTGGAGCCTTGGGCGAGAAGGTTCTCATTAGCTGAGAGCTGTCATCTAGCTGCTAAAAGGAACAAAGGTGAGCTCTTAGCAGCCCATACAAAATAGTCAGGAGGTGGGTACATGGTGAGCAGAGAGAGTCTAAGCAGGGCACCAACCCCAGCTACGAGGAACTCACAGGATACTCTTGGATGCTGGCTGATATGTGCTAAAATAATTCATCACAATACACTTTATAATAGCAAGTGCTACATTAATTGCCCCAAAACTGAGGAAATATTTTGTTCCTATAGCAACGTGTTATTAGCCATTCAAGGGATGATAGAAGATCATTTAGAAAAATATGACCCAAAAATAATTTGAGGTGAACAGACCACAAAAGTGTGAGTAGTACAGTTCCATTTTTATGAATAAATGTAGCAGTACATGTTTTATGAGATGTACATAAAAATTTAAATACTAATTATTGCTCAATAGGAGCATTACAGCTACTTTTGTTTCTGTATTTTGTTTCTTGTTTTTGTATAGAAAGTAAATTCAAATATGATACAGCAACAAATCTCAAATTTGAACTGAAATATTATGAACATACTAGGATAATGTAAGACTAAGGAATAAAACTCCAAGAATTAAAGTGGTTCTTGAAGAGGTTACCATCCGTGTGCATGGTCTCCTGCTGTATGTTCAATTTTATCTTTAGACATAGACAGTGGTCACTGATTACCAAGGGCTAAATATGTAGATTGAAGTATTCATGTTTTAGATTCCAGTGGAGCTGACCAGATACTCCAGAGACAACTCCATTCATAATTTATTCATAGCCCCTGCTCCCAAAGGCAGGTATCTGAGAAGACTTATGAAGTTGTCTGCCAACTACGAAGTAGGTGGTCCAAAGAAATATTTTAGCCAAGCTTCATTCTGAGGCCTGAGAGTCACATTAGATACCCAGCACCTCCCTCCTCATTGTGCTGGTGCTCAGAGCTGGGCTCAAATGGCCTCTTTCCTTTTTCACCCAAAATGGCCTCCCACAGTTTGTTAGTGCATGTAAGTGGTAGGGACCTGAGCAGCCAGTAACAGGATGTGCCAAAGGGACACCACCCACATGCATGACTGCCGGATCATCATTCAGCAAGCCACACCTGCCATGGTTAGTGTCTCTAAGGAGCGACTTGGGCTACATCTTCCAAGAAAGGGAGCCAGAGACTGGTTCATCACTGGGCTTCTGTGAGAAACAATGTAAGATTATAGCCCTTGGCTATAAGATTCTTGAGGCAGGAGGCCCCTCTAGTTCTGTCCACTAGTGTTCCCAGCATGAGGTCATCTGGGGACACTGCTTGGTACAAAGGCCCTGGTTTCAATCCCTAGGATCCCCCAAGAGAAATCAGGTTCCTTTGTCTAAGAAGAATGGATGGCACTCAAACTCATAACAACCTTTGCAAAGATGAATAGATAACCCAGCCACCTATGGAAAGAGCACTGCAGGAGGGGCAGAGGCAAGAAGTGGAAATGTGCGTGTGGAAACACAGAGAATATGAAGAAGCCTGAAATAAAATTATCTAAAATCAAAGTCATCCTTGGCTGTTTTCCGGTGAGAACAAATTATTTAGTTTTCACTTTGAAAAATATCTTTCTTATGAATTTATCTCAGAGGCATTTTGCTTTAAGGCTAGTTCATTTTCACCAACTTAAGACTTGTACCATAAGCACCTATTAAATTCAAGTAGGAACACAAGGCGTTTATCTATAAATGTCCTTACAGCTAGACTAAAGGGAGAGCTGTCCTGCAAAGTCACAATATTGAGGATAAATGAAAGTGAGGAAAGAGGATGTTGATCCTGTGAAGTGTTTTATTTTCCAGTTAACTATGACATTCTTTAGGGTACCATGCAATTACTAGGCCAACCCAGGCAGTGGCTCTGGAATGTTGTGAATTTTGTTGCAATCAGCCCTGGGTTGATTTAAGCCAACCCAGATAAACAGAGCATTTTTAAAGAGCACTGTTATAATATGTAGAATTATAACAGACCTAAATCAGCAACAAAAGTGTGAAAACAGCCTGAAATTGGAGGAGGTCAATCTGAACAAAACAAAGAAAGAAGTTAGTGGTGTGTACGTACAGATAGCTTTCCAAGGCCATTTACCCTGCAAACAAAGGCAAGGGCTGAGCCTGACTTAGCCATCTATGCAAATGACGGACACCAGCTTTTATGTGCTTTCTTCATGGTGTGGGTGTAGATCATGTCAAATACACTACACAGAGAACCACTTAGGCCATCTGAGCCATGCACAGGCACCCCACAGAGATGAGATGAGTCTGCAGAATTATTGGTGGACCTAATGCCTTCAAACTTGATGGCAGAACAGGTCAAATAAGTCACAGAAGTTTTATTTAAAAAAAAAAAGTAAAGCATTGGTGTGGTCATATTAAGATAGACATTTCAAAGATCTGCACATACTGAAGGGTGGCACACCACTGATGGGTCCCAAGTATGTGGGGTACAGCCCGAATTTCTTTTCCCCATCACCTTCCTTGGTGTGTATTGTCCTTAAGAAACAGAAACAGCTAAGTATGAAGGTTAAGGAATAAAATCCAAAAATATATCCAGAACCAGAAAAGACCTGGAGTAGCACAAGCAATTTTAGGCAACAAGGACATGATAGCAGGTATCACAATCCTCAATTTGAAACTATACTACAAAGCCACTGTAATTAAAAAAAAACAGCAAGGTATTGGCAAAGAAACAGATCCAAAGGTCAGTGGAACAGACTAGAAGATGTAGACACTACTGCAAACATACGAAGCCACCTCATCCTTGACAAAGGAGCCAAAAACCCTCAACGGAGGTAAGACAACCTCTTTAACAAATGGTGCTGGAAAAAATGGGTTTCAACCTGCTCAAGATTAAAGTTAGATTCACTCTTTCACCATGAACTAAACTAAAATCAAAGTGGATTAGAGACCTAAATATTAAAACAGAAACACTAAACATGCAGGAAAATAGGTTAGATAGAACTCCTGGAGTCATTGGCATAGGGAAAGATTTTACAAAAAAAAAAAAAACTCGAAGAAATATTCAACATCACTGGTCATTCGAGAGATGCAAAAGAATACAACACTGAGATCTCATCTCATTCCACAAAGAATGACCACTATCACAAAATCAACCAACAATAAATGCTGGCATGGCTGTGGGGAGAAAGGAACCCTTCTCCACTGTTGGTGGGATTGCAGACTTGTGCAACCATTGTGGAGATCTGTGTGGAGATTTCTCAGAAAACTAGGACTAGGGGTCCCATTTGACCCAGCTATCTCCCTGCTAGGAATATACCCAAAAGAACTTAAAAACTCACATTGGAAAGACAGATGTACACCCTTGTTCATAGCAGCTCAGTTCGTGATAGCTCAATCTTGGAAACAACCCAAATGTCCATCAACTGGAGAGCGGATAAAGAAGTTGTGGGTTTTTTTCTGAAATTGAGTATTACTCTGCCATAAAGAATGACAAGATCGATCCATTTAGGTGCAAATGGAGACACCTGGAGGATATACTAATAAGTGAAATCAATAGATCACAGGCAAATTCCAGATCTTCTCTTTGACATGAACACCTGTAGATGCAAATGAGCTCTAGTAAGTATGACAGCTTTTATAGAGTGGGAAATTTCCATAGGAAATTTGGTGTGGGAATGTAATGAGGGGAAGGAATAAATATGATACAGAAAGAAAATAAAAGAGCATGTATAAAGGGGGTGAGAAGGTGTGGGTGGGTAGGGATATGGGTAAAAATGAGAATTAACTTGTGGCATATACTGGTACAAATTCCCCAATGGTTTAAGTGATTTTGAGATGTATATAAATTGTACCAATAAAGAATTCAATTTTTAAAAACCTCAGCAGCACGGGGAACTAGCAGGAGGAATCAACAACTGGGATATCATCTTACTAAAAAGCTTCTGCACAGGCTGGGTATAGTGGCTCACGACTGTAATCCCAGCACTCAGGAGGCAGAGGCAGGATTGCTGTGAGTTCGAGGCTTGCCTGGGCTACATAGTGAGCTCAGGGCCAGCCTGAACTACAAAGTGAGACCCTGTCTCAAAAAAAAAACCTCCTGCACAGCAAGAAAAACCACCAACAGAGCAAAAAAAAATTGACCCATTGTTCCTCAAAGAAATACTCTCTAGAATGTAAAAAGAATTTTAAACATCAGCCCACTCAAATTTACAGACCCAATTCAAAAATGGGCATCTGAAATGAACAAGCATTTTTCAGAGGAAGAAGTAAACGCAGCTAAGAAGCATATGAAGAAATGCTCAACATTACTGGTCATTCCAGAGATGCAGATGAAAACAACACTGAGATTTCATCTCACTCCACAAAAAAATGGCTGCTATCACAAAATCAACCAACAGCAAATGCTGGTGAGGCTGCAGGGAGAAAGGAACCTTTCTCCACTGTTAGTGGGAATGTAGAATGATACAACCACTATGGTGATCAGTGTGCAGACCCCTCAAAAGGCTAGGACTAGAGGTCCCATTTGACCCTGCTATATCTCTGCTAGGTATATACATAAAAGAATTAAGAGATTCATATCACAGTGTTATATGTTCACCCATGTTTATAGCAGCTCAGTTTTTAATAGCTCAATCTTGGAAATAGCCCAAATGCCCAACAACAGGAGACTGGATAAAGAAAATATGGGTATCTTTTTTAAATAAAATGAAGTATTACTCAGCCATAAAGAGTGATAAATTAGAGACATTTATACTTAAATGGATGCACCTTGAGGCCATACTCAAGTGAAATAAATAGGACACAGATGTGTAAATACCATATCATTTCTCTAGTATGAGAAACTAAAGGTGTATATGAGATCCAGAATGTATGACAGGTATTGTGAAATATGAGGAAAATGTTCAAAGGGAAAGGGGGTAGGGGAAAGTAAAGAAGGGAAAAAAATTTGATGGTAAAAACTATAAAAAGGAAACAAAGCTTATGTATATAACAGGGTGGGGGTTGTAGGGAAGGCAGAAGAATTGGAAAGTTGAGAATCAAGATGTGTCATGTACAGGCATAAATTCTCAATGCTGAAAGTGATTATAATGTTTATATAAAATATACCAATAAAATCAATTAAAATAAAATAAAACAGAAAATCAAAAAAAATGTAACAAAAGTATAGAAGTTGGAATCCACTGGAGAGAAGTGATAGTAAGCCAGCACAGAACATGTTATTACTCATGAAAGAAAATGTTATTCCTTGGGCATATTAAATTTACTATAATATTACTGAAGCTTTAGAAACTCCAAAGGGTTGTGTATTGCATGGGTTGCACATAGCCAAGGCAACACCAGGAAGTATGTCTTGTCTCGGTTGCAGGCTTTTCTTTTTCAGATTCATTGTCTTTACTTGGTCCAGTAATTACAGTGTGATGTTCCTTAGCACAAGTGAGCTGATGTTGCAACGAGGTAGATTTAAATAGGTTTTTCCTTGTTTCTCATAAAGACATGATTTGTGGTTATAATGTTTCCCTTTACTCTATGCTTTCAGGTGCTCCTTGCTCCCTCCAAGAAAGAAGCAGAATCAGCCAAATGACCAACATTCACCTCTGCCAGCAGCCTGACTGCTGGCCTAGAGACCTCCCCCCAACAGCACGTCTAGCCCTGAACTTATCCACAGATAACCCACTGAGGGGCACAGCGCCCCCACCTCTGAACACATGAGACCATTTAGATCTAAACCTTAACACAAGTATTCCAGATGTAAAATAAGATTGGGGAAATGAATAAAAACTTTCACTGCCCAATACAAACAGCTGTGGTCTACAGACCAAGCGCCTGCTGCCCATAACCTGAGCATCACTGGAACAGAATCAGAGATCTAAAAAGAGCATTTCCAATGGAAGAGGAGGAAGGGGCAAAGCTCAGCCATGGCATTCTCGTCCTGGTACTGAGGCTGAGGGGAGCTGATGAAACTCAGGAGAACAGAAACTGAGAGGCCTCAGTCGAGGCAGAATTAGAAACCAGAGGAGATAGGAAATGGCAGCAAAGAACTGGGAAGAGCCAAGCACCTGTGGTAGAGGATGGACCGGAGGAAGCTGGTTTCCTCTGGCATGCTCCAGATAGTCAGCAGGGCCAGCCTGGGGACAGCTGGCTGCTCCAGGGAGCCAGTGACTTCAGGGTGGGCTGCTTATCTCCCCTCCAGCCAGCCCTAGCACCCGCTAGTCACGGCTGCAGGCGTATCTGTGGATCGGTCCTGGGAGGGGAAAGACACATCCAGACATATTCGGATGGAAGGAAACACACAAGGAATTGTTAATATCAGGTTATGCACAAGATCGTATAGGGATATTTTCAGCAATTTTATACCAGTGAATTTGAAAACTTATGAGTTTGATCCCCAGTACCACAAAAGAAAAGAAAAAGGAAAGGAAAGGAAAGGAAAAAGGGAAGGGAAGGGAAGGAAAGGAAAAGAAAGGAAAGGAAAGGAAAGGAAAGGAAAGGAAAGGAAAGGAAAGGAAAGGAAAGGAAGAAGGAAGGAAGGAAGGAAGGAAGGAAGGAAGGAAGGAAGGAAGGAAGGAAGGAAGGAAGGAAGGAAGGAAGGAAAAAGAAAGAAAGAAAGAAAGAAAGAAAGAAAGAAAGAAAGAAAGAAAGAAAGAAAGAAAGAAAGAAAGAAAGAAAGAAAGAAAGAAAGAAAGGGAAAAAGAAAGAAAGAGAAAAAGAAAGAAAAGAAAACAGATCGGGATAAATTTGAGACATTTATAGCTAAATGGATCCAACTGGAGATTATACTCTTAAGTGAAATACTGCATTGCCCTGGTGTGAGAAACTGAAAGGGTAAATAAGGATCAAAATATATAATAGGTGATATAAAATAGGAAGAAACTTCAAAAGGAAAGGGAAACTATGAAGCGGGAGAGAGAAAAAAGAAGGGAAAAGAAGGAAAATAGAAAATATTTTTATAAATAAGGAGGGAAGGATAGGTTAAAGTAGAGGAGAGGGTTGGGAAAAAGAGAAATCAAGATAGACCATGTACAGGTACAAATTCCCTTTGATGAATGCGACTTGGGCATATTTAAATTGTACCAATAGAATTAATTTTTTAAGCCTTAGATTAAGCAATTATTTGAGAGACACAATCCTCAAAGATCATCCAAAAGAAATCTTAACCCAATGTCTATTATCTACTGAAGTTAGCTTCATTGCTGACTGATGATGGATTGACGATTGATCTTCCCTCCGTGCTGCCCTTACTATTGAAGATCCTTGTACACCTGATGCACAGAAATGGTGACCTGAGGCAAATGACCCCTCCATCTCCTTGGAGACTAATCTGAAGAAAGCCTTTTCACTTTTCACCAAAATAAACTTCTCCTTCCCTTAGCAGAGGGCAAAGGGACCTGTGGGTATGAAACTGAATAGGCAGCAACACTCACAAATGAAATAAGAATTTACAAATATAGCCAGAAATTTAGCTCAGTGGTTCCAGCACCTGCCTAGCAAGCACAAGGTCCTGAGTTTGATCTCTGGTAACCACATACAACAATACTGGGTGTGGTGACTCACGCCCACCAACAGTCAGTACCACATACCACAGTGCCAAGTGTGGTGGCTCATGCCTGTCATCCCAGCACTCGGGAGGCAGAGGCAGGAGGATTGCTGAGTTTGAGGCTTGCCTGGGCTATGTAGTGAGCTCAGGGCCAGCCTGAACCACAATGTGAGACCCTGTCTCAAAAAAAAAAAAAAAAAGAATTTACAAAAGAGATATACATATTAGAAAGGAAGAGACAATTTTATTCACAGAAAGCAAGATCCAAATCTAGAAAGAACTAAGAAATCTTAGAAGTGACTGAACCTGTGTGAATGTAGCAAGTGTCAGCTCAGGCTCCCATAATGAAACAGCACCGACTACGTGGCGTAGGCAACAGAAATTTTCTCCCAGTTGAGGAGCCAGGAATTCCGAGATGAGGGGCCGGCATGGGCAGCTTCGGGTAAAGGTCCTCTCTCCGGCGTGCAGACAGCTGCCTTCTCGCTGTGCGCTCCTTGGCTGTGCTCCGTGGACTCTGAGGGCTCACTCGCCGGCGTCTCTCTTCACAGAGCTATGCCACTGTGAGGGCCACACGCTGATGACTTCGTCTAACCTGCTTCCCCGCCAAGACCCCATCTCTAAACATTACACTGCGGATTAAGTTTCCATCTATGAATTCAGGAGGTGAAAAGGACCCAACTCGGTCAATAGCAATTTATATAATAAATTAATGGTTTTTCTCTGAAGTAACAAAGAACAATTAGGAGTTGAATATTTTGCCCTTTATTGAGTTTATTGGTACATTTTAGGTATATATTATGATCACATTCATAATTGAGAGTTTATACCTTACATGATGTATGTTGATTCTCATTTTTCCCATTCCCCTGTCCTCCCTGCAACCCCCACTCTCTATTAACAAGTTTGTTTCCTCTTCTGTTTTTTTACCATCAAATTTCTTCTTTTCCTATTTCCTTTCCCCTGCCCTCTCATTCCCCCTTTCCTTCTAAACATTTTAGAAGTTGAATATTCTTAAATGCTAGTCACAAACAACAGAAAAAATACTTAAGGATAGATTTGATGAAATCTGTATAATACAGGTACATTGAAAACTAAAAATTGATACTGAATAAAATTACAAAGACCTACATATGTGATCAGATGCATCATTTTATGGACAAAATTATTTAATATTAGTAAGATTTCAGTTCTTACCAACTTGATCTATAGATTCAGCAAAATACCAATTTAAAAGCCCCGCAGAGTTTTTACTTACATGTTGACAACTGATTTCAAAACTTTCACAGGGCCAGGAATGGTGGTGCACACCTGTAATCCCAGTTCTCAGGAAGTCAAGGCAGGAGGATCATCAGGAGTTTGAGGGCAGCCTGGGCTCCACAGTCAGTTCAAGACCAGTCTGAACTACACAGTGAGACCTCTCAAAAAAGCAAAACAAAAAAATTTTACAGTAATGCAAAGGATTTCAAATCCTCAAAGCAATTTTGAAAAAACAACAGTGTTGCTGGCTTTATAGTACCTGATTTAAAGATTATTATAAAGCTTGAGTAAGCAAGGTAGTGTGGTACTGGCAAAAGATATATCTATCCATAAACAGAACTGAATACAGAGACCTATGTAGACCTTTGCAGATATGATCCAGTATTTTCATTAAAATGCCCAGGCAATTCAGTGGGGAAAGAGTATTTTCAACAAATATTGAAAGAGCAGTTGGATAGCTATATGCAAAAGAATGGGTATATAAACATTGGTTCTTGTCTCAAAAAATCTCTTAAAATATTAATTTGAATAGAATCATCAGCCTAAATATGAATTACAACTTAAAAAATATATAAAAAATAGGGGCAAATCTAAGCATCCTTGAATTAGATAAAGATTTTTTTTTTTGAGACAGGGTCTCGCTTTGTAGTTCTTGCTGGCCCTGAGCTCACTATGGAGCCCAGGCAGGCCTCAAACTCAGCAATCCTCTTGCCTCTGCCTCCCAAGTGCTGGGATTACAGGCGTGAGCCACCAGGCCCAGCCCTGTGGTATGTGATATTGATTCCTGGTGGGTGTGAGTCACCACACCCTGCATTCTATGTGGTTACTGGGATCGAACTCAGGATCTTGTACTTGTGAGGCAGGCGCTGGAACCACTGAGCTAAATCTCTGGCCCAAGATAAAGTTTCTTTAAAGAAGCAGGAGTATCAGAATTATAGAAGAATAAATCAGTAAGCAAGAATTCATCACTTATTTAAAAGGCAACTCAAAACCACAAAGAATCACCGTGTAACACCCAGTATGATGCTCACTATCAAAATATACACGTACTCCTAGAAAGAGAATGAGAATAATGAGGATGGGAAAAAGCTGAAATGGTACAATGTACCTTGGTGGTAACAAAAATTGTGTGGCTGCTATGAAAAATAACATGAATATACCTCAAAAATAATTATTCTAACTATTAATGATTAGTTAATTTATAATGAATATATAATTGATTTATAATGGACATTATAAATTAATGTGGACCCTCAAGTTATGACTGCCCTGACATACAAACAACCCGGATTAGAACCAGAATTTTAATTTTAACTTAATACCAACAGCTTGAGCTAAAACACAAATGCTGGCCACTTGTGTTTCCAGATGGTCTTAGACAAAGATTTAACCCTTAAAGAGTTCTGGAAGGAACATTATAATACCCTTTCCTGTGCAGGGCAAAGAAATCCTGAGCCAGTGTCTCTCTAAGGACTGAGATGTCCCGGGCACAGGAGAGAGACTTTGAAGGCTGTGCAGAGGAGGCTGAGCTGTCATTCATCAACCTGAGCTACAACCAGCCTTAGAAATGAACTGAGTTGTAAGTCAAGGGTCCACTATAATAAAATTACTCCGTGATCCATAAGTCTTGCTTCTAGGTGTATATCAGGATGAGAACAAGGTCACAGAGACATTTGTATATCCACCTTCCCAGCAGCATTACTCACAATAGCCAATAGAGGGAGCCACTGCAGATGCCCCTGGAAGTGTGAAGCAAGAAAATGTTGTATGCATAGAACTCAGCAGAAGTGAACTTAGGGTACATATACTGCAGCAGGCTCTTCTGTGGAAAGCGGGCCCTGCTAGAGGAGGCTCTTTACAGGCCTGGAGATCTGCACTGGGTGCTGCACCAACTAGCAGTTGCAAGATCTGCATTATACCAAACAGTGCTGCCCAGCTCCCAAGAAGATCTGCGACCACTGGATCAATGCATTGGGATGCCTGATCAAAGAGGTCTTAACCTCTGGCTCAGAGTCGCCTTCCCTTGACCCCTCTACTAGGAGTTTGCTGTTCTTCCTCTAATACAATCTCTGCTTGATTTACTGACTGCATCAATGGTAGAGGATATTGTTTTAGTGAGTAAATAAAATAAAGTAACCTCTCAAGGATAGGAATAGAGAAGTATTCTAAGAGACAAAGACTTGGGCTTTGAGAGTCTGGGCTAATCTTTAACATAAGATAAGAAGTTTACAGATCACCTGGGGAGAAGTTTTACAAGCAGAGAGAGAGCTCATCCCAGGAAACTTTTAAGTGCTGTCTGCCAGAGTTATCTTTGCATTTTGAGTTCTTGTAGACTTAGATTCTAACCATGTTAACCCTATATGTTAATCACTAACTATGTTGCTAATTGTAATCCTTGCACGTAACACTGTAGCTAGAAATACTATAAAAGAGCACTGAAGAATAAACTCGGGGCCTGCTCAGTACTAACTGAGAGGTCCTCCCGAGCCCATTTTCCAGTCTTCTTTTCTTTTCTTAATCCGCGCCCCTCGACTTCACGACCCTGCTGTTTTGTCCAGCTGGCTCCGGCACTCTTCTTTACCAATGAAAGTTATAAAAGATGCACCATCACTGATACAGACTGTAGGATATATGGTCCACACAATGGAGTGTCATCTAGGCTTCATTAAGAAGGAAATTCTAGGGGCCAGAGGGTTAGCTCAGTGGTTCCGGCGCCTGCCTCACAAGGGCAAGGTCCTGAGTTCAAACCTGGTAACCACATACAATGCTGGGTGTGGTGACTCACACCCACCAACAATCAATACCGCATACCACAGTGCAGGGTGTGGTGGCTCACGCCTGTAATCCCAGCACTCGGGAGGCAGAGACAGGCGGATTGCTGAGTTCGAGGCTTGCCTGGGCTACATAGTGAGCTCAGAGCCAGCCTGAACTACAAAAAAGCGAGACCCTGTCTCAAAAAAGAAAAAAAAAAGGAAATTCTAATGTATGCTGCAACAGGAATGAAACGTGAAGACATTATGCTAGGAGAAGTCAGCCAGTCACAAAGAGACAAATCCTTTATGATTATATGAGAAACATAACATCATCAAATTCATAGAGACAGCAAAACAGTGGTTTTCAGGGGGAAGGGAGAGGAAATAATGTGGAGTTCCTGCTTGGTAGACAGAGAATTTCATTTCTGCAAAATGAAAACAGTTCTAGAGCTGGATGGTGGTGGTCAATGTACCACAGTGGGAGCAAAATTAAAACCCTCAGGTGTGCACTTTGATGACTGAGATGGTAAATTTCATGTTATGTTACTTACTACAATTAAAAATTTTAAAAAATAAGGGCCGGAGATTTAGCTCAGTTATTCCGGCACCTGCCTCGCAAGCACAAGGTCCTGAGTTCGATCCCGGTAACCACATACAATGCTGGGCGTGGAGACTCACGCCCACCAGCCATCAATACCACATACCACAGTGCCAGGTGTGGTGGCTCACGCCTGTAATCCCAGCACTTGGGAGGCAGAGACAGGAGGATTGCTGAGTTTGCAGCGGCTTGCCTGAGCTACACAGTGAGCTCAGGGCCAGCCTGAACTACAAAGCGAGACCCTGTCTCAAAAAAAAAAAAATTAAAATAAAATATTTTTCCTTCAAAATAACAAAATGAAACCACAAACCATGTTCCTGGGGAAATATTTGCCAACCTGCTCCTGGCAAATAACTTTTATCCAAATACCTAAAGGGAGCCAGGGATTTAGCTCAGTGCACCAGGCAAGGCAAATACATGCCCGCCTTGTAAATACAAGGTCCCGAGTTTGATATCCAGTACCAAGAAAAAAAGTTTCCCAAAATACCTGGAGAATTCTTAAAACTCAGTAGTAACAAACTAAACCTCTAAACTTATTTGTACAGATCCTTCTCCAAAGTAGTATGTGGATAGCAAATAACTACATAAATAGATCCTCAATACCTGGAGTCAGATAAGCTACAGTCTTGAAGAGATACTATTACACACTTATTCAATTTACATTGAAAAGACTAACACTGGTCAAAATTCAATCATATATTGGGCCAGAGATTTAGCTCAGAGTTTCCGGCACCTACCTCGCAAGTGCAAGGTCCTGGGTTCGATCCCAGTAACCACATACAACAATGCTGGGCATGGTGACTCACGGCCACCAACAATCAATACCACATACCACAGTGCCAGGCATGGTGGCTCACACCTGTAATCCCAGCACTCGGGAGGCAGAGACAGGAGGATTGCTGAGTTCAAGGCTTGCCTGGGCTACATAGTGAGCTCAGGGCCAGCTTGAACTACAAAGCAAGACCCTGTCTCAAAAAAAAAAAAAATTCCATCGTATTTTCTGTTAGCAAGGCACAAGGAGACCTTCCACATGCTGCCAGTGGGGATCCAAGGTGGCATCATCTCTCTGAGAAGCAGGTGGCGGTTTTATACAGTTAAGACTGAGCTATTTCACTCCTATAATTTACCAGAGCACTGAAAACATTCCTTATTCCAAGACTTGTACATAAATACTCATAACTGCTATAAACTGTTATATACATATGCCGCTCCAAATGTATAGCTGAAATTCTCCTCCCCAGGTCATAGCCTTTAGGGAGCGATAAATCCAGGGAGTGGAACTTCCTGAGCTAAAGGAATCGGTGCCCCTTTCAAAGGCAGCCCACGAGCTCACACTGCTTCTCTCCTCTCACACACCATGCTCATGTGAAGACATGGTGAGCACCCAGGAGACCTTCCATCTTCAGTACCACCAGGAACACACTTCCGTTTTTACAGGCTGCTCCGGCTGTGGTAATCTGTTAGACCAGCCTCATCTTAAGCAATAAAAACTTTATTTGTAATAGCTAAAACCTGGAAATGGTCCAAATATCCACGAACAGGCGAATGACACAGTGTGGTGTATCCATGCAATGTAATAAATTTGGACCATAAAAAAATGAATTACTGACCCATAGACAACTCTGATATCATCTGAGTCAGACAAAAGTGGCTACACACTGTGTAATTTCACTTGTATTAAAAACTAATGTGAAAGGAAGAAAAACAAACCCGAGAGAAGGAAGCGTAAGTCTCTCTCTGCTTTGACAGAGAAAGCTGTCCAAATCGGAACCCCAGCCAATGAACACATGAGCCAAAAGTCGAAAGAGTTAGATATGAATATGTTAAAATTAAGAATTTATTAAACAAAGGGCACAATAGACACATTAATACATGTGGCAGACAGGAAAAAGAAAATAATAACATCAACAGCAAAAACAGAGTTACATATAGAATAGAAAAGGAATTCCAGAAAACCAGTGAGATTAAGATAAGCAAATAAGTCATAGTAAAGGACATTCAAACAACCTGCATGTATATGAAAAATGCTCCATGTCACTGTAATCAGAGAAGTACAATAGCATTAAAAAATCCAAAGAGCAAACAGTACCAATAGGAGTGAAAGTATGGGCAGTGAGACCCTCAGACACACTGACAGGACTGTACAAGTGTGATCACACTAGTGAGCGAGTGAGAGTGACCACCAGGTGGATGCATCTGCTCTGGAACCTCTCACCCTCCTCTTCAGAAATCTGGGGGGCTCTTGGCAATGTCCTGAACAGATCTGTTCAAAGACATTTATGACAGATACATTGTAAGGTTGTCTTTAGAAGCAGGGATTAGAGCCCAGATAAGTGTCACCAGAGAATAACTCAAAGATATTAATGATTCTCTATTTTACTTGTAACCAAAAGCAATAATGATAATGATAGACCTCTTAAATTTAACAAAAGGCATATACAGGATTTATATCAGAAATGGAGGACAAAGTGAGGAAGGAAACATCCTGACTACGTTCAAAATAATAAACATTGTTCTTTCCCTGGTAAGTTAGCAATGAGTTGTAGGTGAGCAACAAGACCATTTAGAGTTTTCTAACCCTTGGAGGCAGCTGGATCTTCAAGAAAAACTATTCAGTTGTTTATGGGTCTTCCAGAAACCCCTGGATACTGACCAATGATAGCTATGCAGCAGGCTGGGTGCGTAACATAGCTGTCATTCACACCCTTGGTGAATGTGCGGGTCATGGCACCTCCCTTCTTAAAAGACCTGAAATGGCTCTGAAATAACAGGTGCATACGGTTGATAATCCACAGCAGTCAGTCTGTTACCTGGGCCTCTGTTTGTCAAGGGAACCCTAGGAAGTGATAGAATAAAACATATAGAAAATACCATAAATTATTAAAAACATACACGCAAAGTAACGTGTATCTTTCAGGGACCAATCCATGGGCATAAATGAGAAACAGTATATTAGTTCATATAGGAGAACAGGAGAATGCAGTGGGGATGGAGATGAAATGGAAAAGAATTAAAAACAATAAAATAGAGGCACATGGTCTAACTGGTGCCACCAGGATGCTATGAGATCAGAAGGGTGTTTGTACGGTACCGAGACCCCCGCACAAGCACACAGACTGGAAACTAAACAAGATGGTTTCTGCCATAAAAATGGGCCCAAGAGGGAAGAGCTCACCAGGAAATCTGTAGAAAATCTGTGGAAAAGGAAAAGAGGGTGCTTGTTGACAAAGAAAGGGGACTTGGGACACTGTTGTGGGTGGGGCCTGCCTCAAGTCAGCATCCAGTTCTTCCACACCGAGCTGTGTGTCCTTCACCGAGACACTGACCCTCAGAGTGTTTCTGAGTCTCCTCTGCATGGTGTGTGTGGACTCTAGAGCAGCGATCTCAGGGAAGCACTGATGAAATAATGCATTTCAGGTAGACTTCGTGGTGTTTGTGGCATCATAAAGCTGTACAGCACTGCTTTTGAAGCTATGGGGTGGTATTAATGTTACTGTCATAAAACCTCAGCTGGAGAACATGTGCTGGTCCCCAAACATCCTGGGCCCCCACCCTCCTTCTTCAGTGCAGCCCGTTCCCGTGAGGGCTCATACACGTGACCCCTGTACTCATTCTTACAAGATCACTGCTGAGACTGTACACATCAGGATAGCCATACAGCTGGACTCATGTCTGCCAAAAATGTGTACCCAAGTCCAAATCCAGTGCCTATCAGAGGCCTAGAAAGGTGGATATCAAGGGCTGAAGGAGAAAGGCAACAGAGACTTGTGTGATTTCAAAGTATATGGAAGGTCAGGAGGTTGGTGCCTTAGAGTGGGAAAGACGAGGTCTCTGAGCCAGCCATCATTTCCTGGGCACACACAGTGATCAAGGGAGCATCAGGTGATGTAGGGCAGCAGTGATCCTACGTTGATGCACATCTCACCTGAGACATTTCTCTTTTGTGATACTGCTTGGTTCCCAGAGAACCAGGATGTCTTCAGCTGATGCAATCTTGCCCTTAAGCGTCACAGCATTGTGGACCATCCTGTCAAGGACTCTGCTGTGACTGGAGGTGAAACAGAGTCATGTTTGCACACATCCTCGCTGGCTCTCGGGCAAGATAACATCAGGCCTTAGACAGCTATCATCATACTTTAATAAGGACCGTGATTTTTTCTAAATTTATGTACAATGCTCTCGATGCCTGCCCTGTGAAGGGTCTTTGAAATAAGGATCTTGAAATGAGGTCACCTGTCTAAGAGTAGACCTTAAGTCCAAAACACAATAGTTGCGCATTAAAGAAATGAAAGTCAGAAGACACATAAAGACACACAGGACACACAAAGACACAAGGGACAGTCTTAAGAAACACAGATCGCCAACAGCCCCGGAGCTAGGAAGGCCTCCACTCATCTTCTCTCTCAGAGCCTCCACAGGGAACCACCCCACAGACACCTTGGTCTCTGGCCTGGGGAACTGCATTTCATTTGTTGTAAATCACCACAGTTGTGCTAATTTGCTACAGCAGCCCTAGGAAACTAATATAAGCAGTATGTAAAGAAAAAAAATCCTCTACTGTGCTGAAAATGCAGGTCATTTCCTATTTCTGTAGCCTACTTCACTTCCCTCTACATGTTTCCTGGGAACCCTAGGAAGTGCGGAGCACCAGGAAATTCCTCCTTGCTGCTAAGAGCCAAGCTCTGCTTTCTTTCCCTCCTTCTAAGGCCAGTGGCTCCATCTCCCACCAGAACCACCTCATGTCTTCAGTTCTACACAACCTCAGTACCTCAGTGCCAGTCCAGCTGGGAGACAGTAGAAATGAAGGTTAAAGAAGGAAGGGGGAGAAGAGATGAGATGCAGGAGCCACCTCTCATGATTTCTCCTGTTATGCCCAAGTCCCACTGAGACAATCTCTCAGGACACGACATGATCTTAAAGTCCAACCAGGAGCCTTATTACTCAGCTGAGGGCCATCCTTCAATGCACAAGAAGGTGCCCACTTACACTAACACAGTATTTAAAGGCAAAATTTACTACCCCCACCTGTTACCAAGAGGTTTCTTTGCAGAAGTGATTAGATCATTCTATTGTTAAAATGCAGAGGCAAGTCGTCACAGAAGCCAAGATCAATTATTAGATCACTGGTTACTATAGAATAGTATGTTTTAAAAACATACAATCTATGGCTGCATGCAAGAGTGGGGTAGACAGTTCCCAAGGAGGCAAGTTCTGGGTTCACAGAGAGGTTACAGGACTCAAGTGAAGGTTTTGAACAAAATGGCTGTTTTTATGTCAAGTTGGGTCTCACACTACCTCAGCTGACACATCCTAACATTTTACCGAGAAACTCAATCTCCTGGTGTCAATATAAACCACTGAATACGTCATCCTGTCATGGACCAGACTCAAAGCCACTTTGTTTCCTTTGTGGAACTGGGGATTGAACTCAGGACCTTGCACTCATGAGACAGGCATGCTGCCACTGGATTGTACATCTCTGAAAGGTCCATGTATTAAAAGGTCAGTCACCAGCTTGGTTCTGTTGGGAGCTGATGGAAACTTTAAGAGGTGAAGCTAGTGGAGTTTAGGTTATCGTGGTATCCACTTGAAGGGTGTTGTGGACCCCTGGCCCTTCCACATTTTCTTTCTTCACTCCCTTGCCATAAAGTGAATCCTTTTGCTGGGACATGAGCTCCCACAGGCAGCGTGTGACAAAATGTGCACATCAGTCATTCTCTGAAGGCCCCATGCATCCTGCTCCTCAGTGGGCTGTGCTCCCTCAGGAACTCAGTTCTCCTGTCCTATGCACAGATGCTGAGCTCCCTGAGCCTATACCATGGCTGGGGCACACCCCTGCTTTGCTTGCCACTCCTGCTCCTCTCCAGCCACCAGAAGTGGATGCCTAGAGGAGAAAGACGGGCTCGGCTGCTTCTCTCTTCTTTTCTTCTTTCTCATCAACTTCCAGTAGAGCTTTATTCCTTTCACACTGGCACACCATTCTACCCACTTAAAAAGTCAGACCCTGCTCAATGTAATTTGGAGTTTCCAAAAAACTATCTCTCCCTAAAACCTCAGTTACTTCTACCTTAAGTAATTACTTAGACCTTCCTTACTTGTAAGTTACCAGTACTTTTACAGCATGGAAAACACCTGTCCCTCCTAAGAGAGGCAGCCAAGAGTGCTCTTAGTAAATCTGCAGGGCACCCGCGAGCCAACACAACTCTCAAGGCTGTCGCATTTGGGAAGGAGCACATCGTCCTCACCCCAGATGAGGCCTTCGGCACACTCTCAGAGTAACACTTTTCCTCAAAAGCTTCCAGCTAACAGGTTAGTAACAAGGAAGGTGGTCTGTAGCTCAGCCACTCTGGGTGAATCACAGCTCTAGAAATTCCCACTAGGGCGCTATAGGCAGTAAGGGGCCCCAGATGTGAGGCGAGCTTAGAAGTGTAGCTGGAAATTGCCGGATTCTCATTTGCAAGTTACAAGGAAATCAGAGGAAGGACAGGAGCTGAAGCTGAAGGGAAGAGCAGAACCTAGGGCAGCACCTCAGGCTGCACTCTCCCCATGCAGGAAGGATGAGAATTTGTAGTATTTATATTATCTGTTGAAGAGAGGAAGAGACAATGAGAGAGAGAGAGAGAGAGAGAGAGAGAGAGAGAGAGAGAGATTTAAATGGTTCCTGAAGCTAAGATGGATGTTTTACAGAAGTTCAGCCTTCATAGCTACAGGAATTTGTATCTCTGACTTCTGCTTTCCACCAAATGATTTGCTCAGAACATTTTTCTGAAATCTCAGAGGTAAAAGATAAAGGCAAGCCAGGCCCTCCAACACTTGCCAAAATGTTTTGTGTAATCCATTCAGTTTATTCTGCCCCAGGGCACCTGATTTTAATCCTCATATGCAGCACATTGTGACCCTTCTACCCACAGAGATAAGATGGTAAAGCTTTTACAATAATGTAATGTCGTATCTGGAAAGGATTCCACAAATCCTTCTGTAAGATTGCTAGAAAAAAAATCCAATTTAGCAAAAGCTTTAAACACACACACACACACACACACACACACACACACACACATGCACAATGCAGTGTACCTCGAATCTATGAAGCCCAAGGCAGACAGAGGTCAGGGAGAGATGTCAACCTTCATTCCCCAGAGCACACCACTTCCGAATGTCGCCTTCACTGCCTGATTTTTTTTTAACTGATGTTAAGTTATCCAGTAAGTGTTAAGATATTTACTTTCTTGGGACCCTATTCTGAATCTGTCAAAACACAACTTTTTGGTTTGCTTTATAAATTTCCCATTTTTTTGCAAAAACAGAAGGACTATGACAAATCCATAACATCCATTTTTTTCTCTTCTAAGATGCACTGCCATGATTTCAGGGTAAATTCTAAAAAACTTCTGACTTTAAACTTGCTGCTTTATGCTTGTAGAATTATCCAGGTTTAACAGAGAATTAACAAGCACAAGGCCAGCAGGACGGTTTGCTGACTGACAGCAGCTCGGATCAAAGCAGTACGGCCCCACGCTGAGGGCAGATTTTGGCCACTGTCACGATGAGCTTTCCCTGTAAAGCAAAAGGACCAGCTACCTGCGCTGGGTATTAAGCTCTTTTCATTGCTGCGTTTTTAATCTGCTTTGCGGATGCTCGGAGTTGCCTCTTGCTGTAGGAAATGAGCAGATCCTCATCCGCCAAAGACCATGGAGGTGGGGAGGAGTGAGGCAGGACCGCGCTTCCGGGGAGAGCTGCGAAGGCAGGTTTTAAATAAAATTCTCTCCTGTCTGGAGAGAAGACACCGCCTCTCTCTTCGGTCAAGAATTCTCTTACGAGAAATTCCGAGAAATCTCCACACAGATCTCCACAATGGTTGCACAAGTCTGCAATCCCACCAACAGTGTAGAAGGGTTCCCTTCTCCCCATAGCCATGCCAGCATTTATCGTTGTTCGGAAAACTAGGACTATGGGTCCCATTTGACCCTGCTATACCCCTGCTGGGAATATACCCAAAAGAATTTAAAAACTCACATTGGAAAGACAGGTGTACACCCTTGTTCATAGCAGCTCAGTGATAGCTCAATCTTGTTCATAGCAGCTGTTCATAGCAGCTTTGTGATAGCTCAATCTTGGAAACAACCCAAATGTCCATCAACTGGAGAGTGGATAAAGAAGATGTGGTTTTTTTACAAAATGGAGTATTACTCTGCCATAAAGAATGACAAGATCGATCCATTTAGGTGCAAATGGAGAAATCTGGAGGATACACTAATAAGTGAAATCAATAGATCACAGATAGACAATTCCCGGATCTTCTCTTTGGCATGAACACCTGTAGATGCAAATGAGTTCTAGAAAGTAGGACAGCTTTTATAGAGTGGAATATTTCTATAGGAAACTTGGTGTGGGAATGTGATGAGGGGAAGGAATAAATATGATACAGAAAGAAAATA
>PVIC010004053.1:0-23310 GCA_004025085.1 Thryonomys swinderianus
AGGCTAGTTTACATTTCTATCAGCATTGACTGCCTTTTTGTGTTCTTGATGATAGTCATACTGATGGGGTGGGGGTGACTCTGAAGTAGTGTTGACTTGCGTTTCCCTAACTTCTAGGGGTGTTGCGCATTTTTTCACACACCTTTGGGCCATTTGTACTTCTTTTGAGAAGGGTCTGTTCAGTTCCTTTGCCCGTTTATTGATTGGAGTATTTAGTTTTTTGGTGTTAAGTGTTTGAGGAGTTCTTTATGTATTCTAGATATTAGTCCTTCGTCAGGAGAGTAGCTGGAAAAGATTTTCTCCCATTCTGTAGGCTGCCTCTTCACTCTGTTAGTTGTTTCGCTTGCTGTATAGAAGGTTTTTAATTCTGTGCAGTTCCATTTTTGGATTCTTGCTATTTTCTGTGCTGTTGTAGCCCTATTCAGGAAGTCTTTGGCTGTGACTATGGCTTCTAGTGTTTACCCTATCTTTTATTTTAGCAGTTACCAAGTTTCAGGTGTCATGCCTAGTTCTTTAATTTATTTTTAATTGGTTGTTTCATGGGGTGTGAAACAGGGATCTAATTTCAATCTTCTGCAAATGGATTCTTGTGTCCCAGCAGTACTTGTTAAGGAGGGTGTCTTCTCCAGCATGCATTTCTGGCACCTTGGAGCAGAAACATATGGCTATAGTTTCAAGGCTGTGGTTCTTCGTTCTCTACTGTGCTAGTCTATGGGTCTGTTTGTGCACCAGTACCATGCTGTTTTGTTGTGATGGCTTTGTAGTATAACTGGTTCTATTGTTTGTTGGTTTTGTTTGCAAAAGAGCCTCGCTATGTAGTTCAGGCTGGCTCTGGACTCACTGTGTAGCCCAGGCTGCCCTTGAACTTGTGGAAATTCTTTTACCTTCACCTCCTGAGTTCTGCGATTACAGGCATGCATCAGCGGGCTCAGCTATAGTTTGAAGTTGGACATTATGGATCTAGCCTTATTGTTATACTAAGGATTGGTTTGGCTGTTTGGGGTCCTTCTTGCTTCCATGTGAATTTTAGGATTTTTTTTCCTGGCCAGGGAAGACTGTCATTGGTCTTTTGACAGGGAGATGCAATCTATGGATCACTTTTGGTAATGTGGCCATTTTAACCATATTAATCCATCCTCATAATGCATGAGCAGAGTAGGTCTTTCCGTCTTCTTTTCTCATCTTTATTTCTTCGATGTCCTGGAATTTTCACTGTAGAGAAGTCTTTCACCTACTTGATTATATTTATTCCTAGGTATTTTACTTTTTGAAAGCCATTGGTGAATGCAGTTGTTGTCTTGACTTTTGTTGGCTAGTCCATTATTAGTGCATAGAAGCTCTGCACAGGGGCAGTATTGTAGTCAGTGAGGTTTATCTGAGACACGATAATTGAAAACATTATCGATATCTTCATGTTGATTTTATATCTTGCTACTATGCTGAATTTATAGCTGTAAAAATCTTTGGGCGGAGTTTTCAAAGCATGGGATCATACTGTCTACAGACAAGGATAACCCTTTCCTGTTTGAATCCATTTACTTCTTTCTCTTGTGCAATTGCTTTAGCTAAAATGTCATGGGCTATGTTGAGTAGGAGAAGTGAGGATGTGCACCCTTGCCCTGTTCCTGATACGGAGAAAACGCTTTCACCTTTTCCCCTTTCAGAAAACTTTGGCTTGGGTTCTGGCCTGCACTATGCTGAACAATGATCTTTTAATACCTAGTTTCCTCAAGGGTTTTCTCATGAGGGAGGCTGAACTTTGTCTAAGACTTTTTCTGCATCTAATGAGATAAAATCTTGGTTTCAAATCCTTGATTCTATTTATGTGGTGTATTATGTTTGTCGATCCTTATATCCATGGAATAAAAGCAACTTAAAAACTTTTGAATATGTTGTTAAATGTGGTTGTATTTTAAAAAGGGTTTTTGCATGTATGTTCACCGAGGATATTGGGCCAGAATGCTCTTGTCTGTGGTGTTAGGGTCACGCCGGCCTTGCAGAGGGGGGGGAAGGGCAGAGGTCCTTAGAGGTCAGGCGGGATTTAGTACTAACCCTTTTGTGCTGGGCTTTTCTCTGTTCAGAGATTTCTAATTAGATCTTTAATTTCACTGATTGTTATTGATCTGATTAGGTTTTTCATATCTTCTTGGTTCAGTTTTGGTAGGTTATATGTGCCTAGAAATTTATTAATTTCTCCTAGATTCTCTAATGTATTAGAAGATAGGTTTTCAATAAGTGAAATAAATAGATCACAGATATGTAAATACCATATCTTTTCTCTGGTATGAGAACCTGTAGATGTAAAAGAGTTCTAGAATGTATGGTAGATTTTGTGAAATAGGAAATATTCAAAGGGAAGGTGGTAGGGGAAAATAATGAGGGGAAAGAATAAATAAGATTTGAAAAGAAAAAGAAAGCACATGTATACAGGGGGTGGGGGGGTTGTAGGTGGGTAGGGATATGGGTAAAAATGAGAATTAACTGGTGTCATATACTGGTAACAAATTCCCCAATGTTGAATGTAATTGTGAGCTATATATAAAATGTACCAATAATTCAATTTAAAAAAATAGTGGCATCATCCTGGGGATTTACCTCAGTGGTTCCAGCACCCGCCTCACAATTGCAAACTCCTGAGTTCAATCCCCAGTACCAAAAACAAGAACAAAATAGTGGTGTCTGTTACAACATCCCCTCTTTCATCCCTAATTGCTGTTTTGGTTAGTTTGGCTAAGGGTTTATCAATCTTGTTTTAGCTTTTTGGAGAACCAGTTTTGTTTTTTTTTGAGTCAGGGTCTCGGTTTGTAGTTCAGGCTGGCCCTGAGCTCACTGTGGTGCCCAGGCAAGCCGCCGCGAACTCAGCAATCCTCCTGCCTCTGCCTCCCGAGTGCTGGGATGACAGGCGTGAGCCGCCACGCCCGGCACTGTGGTATGCGGTGTTGATTGCTGGTGGGCGTGTCTCCATGCCCAGCATTGTATGTGGTTACCGGGGATCGAACTCAGGACCCTACGCTTGCGCGGCAGGCACCGTAACCACTGAGCTAACCCTCCGGCACTAATGTTTGATTTTTTTCCAAGTTCTCAATAGTTTATTTACTCTCCTTCTGCATGCAGGATTTCTTTCTATACACCTTCTGCACTGCTGGGTCAGTGGGCACCAACTTCTGTGGTACATGGTTATCCTGGAAAGTTTCTCCTTCAATTCTGTCCTTGTTTATTTATTTATTTATTGCCATACTGGGGATCAAACTGCCCCTTGTATTTCCAAAGTAAGCATGGTACCACTTAAATTCCCAGCCCTCTCCTTCAGGCCTTTTTTTTTTTTTGAGACAGGGTCTCGCTTTGTAGTTCACGCTGGCCCTGAGCTCATTATGGAGCCAGGCAAGCTTTGGGACTCAGCAGTCCTCCTGCCTCTGCCTTCCGAGTGCTGGGATAACAGAGGTAAGCTACTGATTGCTGCTGGGCA
Source organism: Thryonomys swinderianus (assembly GCA_004025085.1). NCBI lineage: Eukaryota > Metazoa > Chordata > Mammalia > Rodentia > Thryonomyidae > Thryonomys > Thryonomys swinderianus. The sequence goes on from PVIC010004053.1 coordinate 3,467, forward strand.
TGAGTCACCACGCCCGGTATCGTTGTATGTAGTTACTGGGGATTGAACCAGGGACCTCCTTGTGCTTGCTAGGCCTGCACCAGAACCTCTGAGCTAAATCTCCAGATACCTCTCCTTCAGTTTTGAAGAATAGCTTTTCTGGATACAGTATTTGAGGTTAGGAGTTATTTTTATTTCAGAGTTTGAAATGTATTGTTCTATCCTCTGCTGGTCTTCAGGATTGTTGCAGAGGAGTCTGTGATGATCTGCCTCTCCAAGATCCTTTGTGCTGCCCCTTGAGCTTTTAATATTCTCCTCTTATTCTTTACCCTTGACATTTTAATTATAATGTAACAGGGAGAGGTGGGGTTCTAAGTGCCTCCCATACTTGGATATCTGTATATTTTACAAGACACTGGAAGTTTTCTGTTATTATTTCATTAAATAAAATTTCTACACTCTTACCCTGAACCTTTGTACTCTTTTATACAACAAAAATTCTTATGTTTGGTGTTTTAGCCACATTCCAGAATTCTTGGGTGTTTTGTTTATAATTTCTTGCTTTTTCAAAAATCACTGTCTGAATGTAATAATTATTCAACTTTATCTTTGGCCCTTGAGATTCTGTATTCTGCTTGGTTCTGTCTAGTGGTGAGGCTTTCTACCATGTTTTTATTTGACTCATTGTTCTTTGCATTTTCAAGGCTTCTGTTTAATTTTTCCTCAAAATTTGTCTTTCTGTTGAATTGCTCTACTTAATACATTCAGCTAGATATTTTGTACCCTCTTTGACATCATCAATCATTTATCAATCACCTTTTAAAATTCCTGGTCTGGCGTTTCGTCCATGTTGATATGTCTGTATTCAGTTACTGCTGAATTTTGGACATTTGGTGGAGTCCTGTCGCCTTGATTTTCACACTATTCAGATCTGCGCTTCTGTCTGGATGGAATATCCTCCCCTTGATCGGGAAGGTCCCTCGCGTCCGGCTGTCCTCCACAGGCTGACCGTCAGCGCCACTCGTGGAGAAGAAGACAGGGCAGCGGCGGTGATGCCACAAAGACAAACCAAGTATTGATACAGAGCAAAAGCAAATAAAAGCTACAGGTATGCCACGATTTGTAATAGAAAAAATAAAGAAGGTTAAAAATTCGTGGTTAAAAGTAACAGTAATAAGTGGAGGTGTGTGTAAAAGAAAACAATGGAAGGACCAAATTTTTGAAAAGATGAGAAAAGAGAAAATGTAAGATTAAAAACGCAATGAAAGAATAAAAAAGAAACTAGAGTTGGTTGAGAGTGACAGAAAACTAACGCACCAAAGAGAAAAACAAGAAAACAGCCCATGAAAAACGAAACCGAAAGGTGCCGTCTGCCGCGCGGCGGGCCGGGCACCAGCTCCGCAGGGCCGAGCGCACAGAGGCGGGTCCCGCGCGGGGGCAGCGGGCGCCCTGGGCTCCGCCGGGCCCTGCAGAGACGCGCCGCTCCCCAGCCGGCGGCACCTCGCGGGAGGCCGGGGCTGCCGGGCGCGCTCCCGCCGAGCGCCGTCTCTCCAGCTCTCCAGGCGCCGTGGCCCGCCGGCCCCTCGGTGCCTCCAGACCCGTGCGGCTGGCCTGCGACTTCTGACTTCAGAGTGGCTGCGTGCCGGCCGCGGACCCTCTCAGGCGGCCCGAGGGCGCCGGCCGGGGTGCATCTCTCCCGGCCCGGCCCGCCCCAGCCCGCCCCGCCTGAATGGGGACTTAGGGCGGCCGAGCCCCCGCCCCGGGGCTGCTGGCCCTGGCGGGCCTGGCCTGTGCGCGGCCGGGAGCCGGGGCGGCGTCCACCCTGGCGCTTCCTCGTCGCTGTGATGCTGAGCTTTCCTGCGGCTCTTCTGATTTCTGGAGCTCCCTCCAGCCAATTTTCCAGATGTTTCGATTCCAGACTCCGCAGAGGCTGTGATCTCTGCCTCTTCTGACCTGTCATCTCGAGCCTCTTACCTTTCTTCACGGCTGGGTAAAGTCTGTACACGTTTTTATACCTCGTTCTTTTCCCCTTCATCCACCGACAGGCCATAGGCTGGTCCCCGAGCTTGGAGATCGTGAAGTGAGTCACAGTAAACGTGGGTGTGCGGCCATCTCTACAGTATTCTGACTCGACTTCTTTCGAGAATGTTCCAAGGATGGCGTTACAGATTAAAATGGTATCTTGTTTTGGAGAACCTCAATACTGATGTACATAGTGCCTGTGTGACTTTACAGCCCCCCGAGGAATTTTCTGTTGAATCAATTCAACAAATAGGTTTCCTTGTTAAAGTATGGCCAGATTTTCTTTGAGTGATTTCACACGTATCTCCGGGTAAGAGTGCATGTGAAGTGGGCGCACAGGAGCCAGAAGGAACCGTGTGTAAGGGTAAGTCACTAATGTGGGAACCACCAACCCTCGGGAAAGACAGGCCTAAAAAACAATACTCAAAACAGAATTAAATAATCTCAGGAATTACAGATGAACTTCCTGTGCCGTTTTGGAAAAAGGAAAAGAAACGAAACACAAGTGAGGGGACAGCGCTAGACGCGTCCGCCCAAGTGGACTGTGAGCCGAGCTGCTGAGGAGGCCCGAGCCGCTGCGGGGGCCGAGCTGCGGAGGAAGCCGGTCAGGCTCAGGGCGCCCGGCCTCCCCGCCCCCGCTCAGGTGCTTCCAGCGCCCAGGGACGCTCCGCCCCGGCGGCCGCCCCTCACCTTAGATGGCTGTTTTCTTCGGTGAGATTCTGAACGGTGCGTTGGTACCTCTCCTCAGCCTCAGCGAGCTTGATCTGTAGCCTTTTCTCTAGGTTTCCTGTTGTAGCTTTCTGAAAGACATGTTTGGGAGCTGCCTTGCCCGGGGACCTCCGGAGCAGGACTGTGTCCCCAGCCCCACCCTGCCCCAGCCAGGACTCACCTCTCCCAGGAGCCCCTGCTGGGTCCGGTGGAGGCTGTGCTGTGACTCCAGAACGAGGGCTTGTGCATGCAACTCTTCCTCTGTTATCTGCACAAAAGAAGTTTTCCGGACATTATGCAGACATCGGCCTGATTATCCTCTAGGACCCCTGACGAGCAGCGAACCAAGTGAGCTGCTGCTTCTCCTGTGCTCCCGACAACCAGGCCAGAGTCCTCTGGCTCGTCCGTCGGTCGCTTCTCCCCGGCTCGCTGTCACCACTGCAGAGCACCTTCTCATCATGGCTCCGGTGGATATCACCACCTTTTCGCTAACAAGTCTTTGTTAAATGCCTTCTAAATTCCAACTATCTGACACTCTGGAAAGGGGGAATTCCTGGGATCAATCAATCAATAATTTTCAGAAGTTGGGAAGGGAAGTGAGGGTGATGGGGTAGACGGAGCACAGCACACCTTTAGGGCAGTGACACCCCCTGTGACAGAGGGACGGGTAAGATGGCACCTTAGCCAGAGGCCCTGGCACACAGTGCACAGCAGTGAAAATGAACGTACACTATGGACTGTAATCCGTAATAAGAGATCCTATTGGCTGTCAACCGTGCAATGGACCGCTGTACAGGGTTATGTAACCACGCTACGGAAAGTGTTCATGACAAGGAAAGCATGGGGACACACGTGTGGAAGGTCGGGGGTGCTCTGCTCTCTTCCCTAAGCACTAGGACAGTAGTGAGACACCAGCCACGGGACAGGGCAACATGGCTGCAGGGAAATGCTTCCAGATCCATACGCTGCCTCTGGCATATGAGGAAACAAACATACTCTTGGGTATGATGTAGAAGTCTCCCATAGATCTGTTTTAGAAGAGAGTCATTTTTCTTTACCGAGACTGCATCTTGTGGGGTTCTGGGAGCAGCCCCGGGCACGGCGAGAAGTGTGCTGAGGTTCTGGGCCGGCTGGGCTCCCTTCCCGTATCCTCTAAGCAAACCCGAATCTGTGTTGTCGTAGTCTGATGAGGGAAGTTCCCAGGCAGCCCAGTGTTCAGGGTGTGTCTTGGGTATTGCGACCTGCTCTTAGCTAGAAAGAGGAGAGCAGAAGTATTTTAAAAACTTAAATATGGGGGCCGGAGGGTTAGCTCAGTGGTTCAGGCGCCTGCCTCGCAAGTGCAAGGACCTGAGTTCGATCCCCGGTAACCACATATAATGCTGGGCATGGAGACACGCCCACCAACAATCAACATCACATATCACAATGCCGGCGTGGTGGCTCATGCCTGTCATCCCAGCACTCGGGAGGCAGAGACAGGAGGATTGCTGAGTTCGCGGCAGCTTGCCTGGGCACCATAGTGAGCTCAGGGCCAGCCTGAACTACAAAGCGAGACCCCGTCTCCAAAAAAGCAGAAAAACAAAACAAAACAAAAAAACAAATTTAAATTTGGGCCCAGAAAGAGCCACCTGGAAAGTTGGCCCAAGGAGGGTGGTTGCTGAAGAGATTAGCGTCATTAAAAAGAAACCAAGAAACCAAGTGCTTTGAATTGGGACAAGAAAGATGTCTTGAGGACAGCTCAAGACCGGCAAGACCCCACCCTTTGACGGCTCACAGGCACAAAAGTATAAACCTTTCATTTGAGAAGAGAGCTCCTGGGTCACTTTCTCAAAACGTGCTCCCTAGGAAACGGGTTCCCGGGATTCGTCACACTGCGCTCAGCCGCCCTGACACTCACGGGCCGTGTAACCTACAGACTGAGGGGCTCTGGCTGCCGCTTGAGGTGACAGACAACCTTGGTGTCACCCACGCGATGTTAGCTGTCAGGCATAAAGAACAGAGGAGTTACAGGGCCAGGGAGGCTCCGCAGATTGCACGCGTGGGACATTGTGGGACTGAAGCTGAATGAAGCTGTGGGGAATGTAGTACTATGGTAAGAATCATTTATTTCGACTAGTAAAGCTTATAAATAAGGCTGGAAAAGCTCAGTCTTTTCCCAAGTACCTTAACTATACTCCAGAACAAAGCTCAGAAATATTTAAAGGAATATAAAAACATTCCGTATGTAGCAAGAAAAAGTCCACAATGGCTGGTAGCCAGTAAGAATTACGAATAAGAAAATGTGACCATAAATGAGGAAAAAAATCAATTCATAGACCCTAAGGTGATACAGCGATAGAAGTGGTATGATGCTCATTAAAGCAGGGCAAAGACGAGTTCATTAGTGCAGCTTCTACGTTAGGTCCCTTAACCCCGACGCCAGTCCCTTAACCTTGAAGGACTCTGCGGTCTGCTTGCTGTCAGTGATGCTGGCCGCACCCCGGCTCGGAGATACCCTTCCTTAGGAGCCTTCGCAACGAGTCCTTCTTGCCCAACATGCCCGTCTTGGATCCAGGTTACAACCTCAGTGAAGACAAGACCACAAAGCACTGTTCTCTGTAGATGTCCTCGCGAAGTGCCCTGTGTGTCCCAGCAGAACAGGGTCCCACGGAGCAGCCGTCAAGTGTGAGGTTTACCCGGGGATTGGAGGCGAGGGAGGAGCATCGCACTGCGCAGAGCCCAGAGGAGAGAGCGGCATCTTCTAACCCAAGATGCCTCTGTGACTCCGTGTGGCTGGAACAGAAGTTGCCCTCATCCATGATGACGCGGAAGATGGGTGCCACAGAGTTTAAAGCTGGCTCTCAGAAAGGCGGTATTGTTTTTGCTTTACAGACATGCTAAAACTCTCTTCAATGTACTAAATCTAGAAAATTTAGCCTTTCGGTCTTCCATTTTTAAATTACCTTTCAAAAATTTATCACACATTCCACTTTCCTGAGAGTATTTCATTTTACTGATATTTGTAAAACGCTCTTTCCCAGGGAAGGAGGCAGAGCCTACCTCTTTGGCTGTCGTCCTCTTCTGTAACTATATGGTGTCCCATTCATGTTGCTTCAAGAGCTCCTAAAAACAGGTTTTTTTTTGAGACAGGGTCTTGCTTTGTAGTTCAGGCTTGCCCTGAGCTCACTATGGAGCCCAGGCAAGCCTCGAACTCAGCAATCCTCCTGCCTCTGCCTCCCGAGTGCTGGGATGACAGGCGTGAGCCACCACACCCGGCCTAAAAACAGTTTTATTTGGACAAGGTCAGGGCTGTGGTTCTGGAGGTCCTTTTAGAGAATTAAAAACCCAGTAGAGGATTCACAAATATAATATCTGCAAAAGCATAGGCATTGGTATTATAACACACGTATTATCAACAGATAATATGCTATTTTGAAGTTAAAATAATGAAAATCCCATGTTCAAACTTATCACAGTGACAAATATTAAAAGAGTTATATTTTCACTCGAGCTTTTCTTAAACCATTGTACAAATTCAGTATTGTAAAGAATTCAATTCTGCACAGTTGATCTTTCTTTTCAATGTAATCCATGTCAAGATATTAGTATCGAGTAAGGTTCATGGTGACCACTGGGGCCGGACTTCAGCAGCGCGGTGCTGCATGGGTCCGGCCCGTCTGCACAGCACTTGCAGCTGACTCCTCGCCAGACCATCCCAAGAGACCCGGCCTGGAATCGGCCTCAGGGCAGGAAGTGCGGGAGTTGTGCTTAGATTTAAGCAGAGGCCTAAGGGTCAGTGGTATCAGGAAGAGCACCCAGGAAGCAATCATTTCATAAGGGTTCTAAGTATTAGCCAGAAAGACAGTTGCAAGAAGCAGTTTACAGACACTGGCCTAGAAATTAAACCAGAAACATTAACAATCGCAAAAAAGTCAAAATGAGAAAAAAAATCCAAATAAGACCCAAACCCAGAATTCCTAATCTCTAAAGGGAAAAATAGGGACCAAAGAAAGGGACTCGCTTGAAACACATCCACTTGGACTCCCTGAACTGGCCACGAAAGAGGATATGGAAAAAATGAATTTGGAATGAATCTCTCAGATAACAGCATGGACGACAATCAGGGTGAATGACACAGATAAAAAAAAAACAGAGGCCCTCGGAAGCATGATGGAATTCCAGCAAATGGAAACCAATGGAATCCGATAACAGAATCAAATGGAAGTTCAAGGAATTAAAAACTCCATTGAAGGCTTACATAGTAAGGCTAGCGAATCTGAAGACAGAATTTCAGATGTAGAAGACAGGATGGCAGTTAGTGACCAAGAAAGGAAATATTTCTTAAAAATAGTAAGAAATCAAGCCTGCAACGGCTGGATAAGGCAAAGATCAGAGTCAATAAAGAAATAGGAGAGAGTGAAAATGACATAAAAAACACGTAATGACAGAAAACTTCCCAAGCAAGAGAAGAGAATTTAACATATAGATAAATGAGGCATACAGGGCAGTAATTAATTGTGGTTAAAAAAAAATCCACCCCACAAAATCAGATTACACATTCTTTTCAGCAGCACATGGTTCATTCTCCAAAATAGACCACATATTAGTTCACAGAACTTGTTTAAGTAAATACAAAGGAATTGAAATTATCTCCTGTATATTATTAGATCACAACATCTTGAAATTGAGGATCAATAGCAAAAGAAATTCAAAGAACTTCATAAACAAATGGAAGATGAATAATACTCTCCTAAACAACCATTGGATCATGGATGGAACTGAAGAAGAAATTAGACAGTTTCTACAATTGAACAATAATGCCAGTACAACATACAGTGAAAGCAGTGGTATGAAGAAAATTCATAGCAGTGAATGCCCAGCCCAGGAGAACAGAACAAGTTCAAATAAACAACCTGTTGTTGAACCTCAAGCTTCTAGAAAGAGAAGATCAAGATAAACCCAAAGCTCTGGGATGGAGGGTTAGCTCAGTGGTTCTGGCGCCTGCCTTGCAAGCGCAAGGTCCTGAGTTCGATCCCCAGTAACCTCATTCAATGCTGGGTGTGGAGACTCACGCCCACCAGCAATCAATACCACATACCACAGTGCCGGGCGTGGTGGCTCACACCTGTGATCCCAGCACTCGGGAGGCAGAGACAGGAGGATTGCTGAGTTCGAGGCTTGCCGGGGCTACATAGTGAGTGCAGAGCCAGCCTGAACTACAAAGCGAGACACTGTTTAAAAAAAAAAAAAAAAGATAAACCCAAAGCTCATACAAGGGAGGAGATTATAAGGAACAGAGGAAAGATAAATGCAATTGTTACTAAGAAAATAATACAAAAAAAATCAATGAGTCAAAGAGTTGGTTCTCTGAAAGAATAAAACAAAATTGAGAAATCCTTAGCCAGGCTGATCAAAAAAAGGAAGGAAAAGGCCCAAATTCATGCAATAGTGAATGAAAAAAGAGAAACCACAGCCAATCCAGTAGAGTTCCAGAGGACAGTCAACATCTACTTCAAAACCTGTACTCCAATAAGATGGAAAACACAGAAGAAACAGATTGCTAGACACATATGAATTTCCAAAGTTGAACAAAGAAGATAGAAAAATGCTGAACACCCCAATATCACTATGTAAAATTGAAAATGTAATTAAAAACCTACCAACAGAAAAAGTCCTAGTCCTATGGCGTCACTACTAAATTCTATAAGACATTTAGAGAAGACATGATTCTAGTACTTTTCAAACTCTTCATTGAAATTGAAAGGGATGCAAGACTCCCAGATTCATTCCTTGAAGCGACCACCCACTGGGATGACCACAGTTAGAAGATCGGCAATACCGATTGTTCTGAGGTCGTAGCACAGCCAGACTTTGCATATTTAAGATGCAAGAGTAAAATTAGGCACCTTCTTTGGAAAATCATTCTTCAATTTCTTGCAAAGTAAAATCTGTAGCTATTCTAGAGTCTAGTAATAGTCCTCCTAGGTATAGACATGAGAAACCTTTTTTTTTTTCCAAAAATGTTCGTACAATAATGTTTATAGAAGCTCTATTTGTAAAAGACAATAAACGAAAACAACCAAAATCTCCAAAACCAGAAAAATGGTAGATACATTTCTCCTAAGAAATACTACTGAGCAATAACAAAAGAAAAAATACATGGTATGAAAAAATGAGTGGATGAATTTTACAGACATTTTGTCAAGAGAAAGCTATTCTTGAAAGAACATAATCGTATGACCCCATTTACGTGGAGCGTAAACGCGGGCAGAGCCGCTCCGTGGTGCAGAAGCCACCAGCGGGTGTTGGCCGGTGCGCTCAGCCGGAAGGGCCCCGAGCGCGCCGGCTCAGAGGCCCCTGCGCGGAGGGCTGGCCGGGCCGCTGCGGGTGCGCCTGTTCACGCTGCATGCGACGGGTGTGCGCCTGTTCACGCTGCACGCGGCGGGTGTGCGCCTGCTCCCCAAACTGTACCTCCGCGACGGGGCGACCCCACGTCAGTCAGCGCGGCGGCAGCACAGCGGGCAGGGCGCACGCGGACCCTGCTTCCTTGCACGAAGAGCCGCCGCCTCTCACCACGCCACCGAGTGCTTCGGGCTGTGCTCCGACTCGGAACTATTATTCTGCACAGTAATACAGTGAATACCAGAAGACTTTTACTGGTGAAATTAGTGGCTTTTCAGTTGGCACGATGGTTATAAATGGGCACATAAACCAGAATTTTAGGTTTAACATATGACCAAAGTCTTGGGTTACCTCCCAAATGCTGGCAACTTGTACTTCCAGACAGTTTTAGGTACAGATATAACCCTTAAAAAGTTCTAGAAGGAACATTGCAACGTAGTGTCCTGTGTGGAGTTCCTTGAAATCTTGGGTCAGTGTTTCTCTGAGGACACTGAGATCTGCCTGGAGCAAAGTGTGGCTTAGACTTTTACAGGAGAGAAACTTTGAAGGTAACTGATTAACTTGAGTGGCCACCAACTCTTGGGAATGAACTGAGTTCGTAAGTCAAAGGTCACTGTTCTTGCAAATAGAATGTAACAAGTCATTTTAAAAAGATCACCTAGGGCTGGGGATTTAGCTCAAGTGACACCGCGCCGACCTTGGATGCACAAGGACCCAAGTTCGATCCCAGTACCTCCCCTCCCCACAAAACGTACACACACACATCATATATTCTGATCAAGTTGGCTTTACCCCAGGAGTGCAAGAATGGTTCACTATATCTCAATAAGTGCAAGACACCACATAAGCAGAAGTAAGGGTAAAAAAATCACATGATCATTTCAATAGACACTGAAAAAGCCTTTGAGAAAATCCAACATCTGTTTATGATTTTAAAAATTCTAGTGAAAAAAGAACTCTACTTTTTTTTTTTAGACAGGGTCTTGCTTTGTAGTTCAGGCTGGCCCTGAGCTCACTATGTAGCCCAGGCAAACCTGGTACTCAGCAATCCTCCTGCCTCTGCCTCCCGAGTGCTGGGATGACAGGTGTGAGCCACCACACCAGGCACTGTGGTGTGTGGTACCGGGGGGTCACCTGCCAGGCAGAAACCGGAACCACGGAGCTAGCTCCCTGGCCCTAGAACTTTACTTTAAATGAAAATCATTTATGACAGAACCACTGACAGCATGATACTAAATGGGAAAAATAGAAAACATCCCCACCAAACCCAGGAACAAAAGAAGGGTGTCTACTCTTACCAGTCCTATCTAATGCAGTACTTGAAACTTTAGCTAGAGTAGGCTCTTCTCAGGACCCAACGAAAAGAAAGATTATAATTGAAACAAAAAAAAAAATGGGTGGTAGAATACAACAGTAGGAGAGACCTTCCCTGTGCTCCGCGTTCGTGGCCCCTGTGAAACCGCCCTGCTCACACGGACTCCGGTGTCCCCTCCCCGAAGTCCTGTCCCCATGGGCGCCACCCTGCAAAGCCACAGGTGCGTCGGGGCTCAGTGCAGAGTGCGGGTCAGAGCACACACCTGGTCTCGTGTTCGAGTCCTGCTTCGTCTCGTCACCGCGGCGTTCCGCGTCACTGCAGAGCTAGAAAAGGCGGAGTCCGGGAGGAGCTCGAGGCGCTCAGGTCGGCTCCTCCGGGAGTCTCCGCACAGGCCCCTCCCCACTCCGCCTTCTGGGTCTGGAGTACCGGAGAGACACCACTTCTGAAGGGATGGAAGAAGCTTCGCCTCACTCTTTGTGGTTCTGAACATTTTAATCGGTTCACAGTGCTGGGGCGTGGAAACCATCTTTTAGGTTTTTGTGACTGGGCGGGTCTCCTGTGCCACACTACCCTCGCTTTGTGAGATTGTGAGCTTTGGGTACTTGGATACACAATCCCATGAAGCAACCTTCTGCTGGGTAAAGAGCTTGACCTGGAAGAGTCAGGGGACTAACACTCAAACTTACCCTCAGGAGGTTCAGAGGACAGTTGGTTCTAGCACACAGGACTTTGCTGCCTTCGGGTCGCCCTTCATTCGAAGACAGCAGGTTCCCTGGCCAGTGTCTCGGGCACCAGCCACTCCCAGCTCCCCAAAGCCAGCCCCTGCCAGGCGTCGGCTAAGACGGAGGCTCAGGGCGTGGCCTTGTCTCTGACAACTGGGGAAGAGTGAGGGACCCTGACACAACCGAAGCTCAGCCCCCGCAGGACGGGAAGCCGGAGTCCCTTCCTTCCTCAGGTCGCACTGTTGTGGGGTGTCCACAAGAGGAAGTTCTGAAGACCACAGTCTAGGAAACAGTCTCCATGGAAACAGTCTCTCAATATGTATCTGCCGCAGGACCCGTGCACCCACGTCAAGATGTGCACTTTGCCTAATAGCCCATTCTATTGAGCTGAGTGGTTTTATGTACTGATATGATTTCCTTTCACTCAGCTTTGCAAGGCTTTCAGATAAGTAAGATAATGAATGAGGAGCAGAGAAGATTCAGCCTGAGTTCGAGGAGTCGACATTCCTGGGCCAAACGTGCTGGGTTTCCGCAGCCCTGGAGAGGGTATTTCCGAGTGTGGCCCCAGCTGAGCCATCAGGGGACCTGCTTGAGTTGGGAAAGAGGGGCCTGCTGGGACCCATGGTGACATATGGGGCACTGTCCCTGGATCACCCAGAAAGCAGGGCCTGGGGGAGGTGTGGCCACTCCACAGTAGTGGGCAGCAGACTCCCTGGAGGAATTAGCAAGAGCCTGGCAACTTCTGGGGCTTATCTCATCACAGAGGCCCAACAGGGAGGGACCCACGGCCTGCATGTGGAGAAGACAGTGTTCCGTCCGCCCCAAGATGCCTGGAGAACACCATGTATGAGAACTGTGGTCATGAAGGAAGATGGAGTCAGAAAGCGCCTGGGTGCATGGTCACCTCGACAGCCTGGCTCAGGAGGAAGGAGACTGGCCTCTTGCCTGGCACATGTGGGTCATATCCTGACAGAAAAGACGTTCACCAATGCAGGGATCACTCACCAATTTCCGGGCAGCCTGATGGTCTCTGTTCATTTGTTCTATTACTACGGTCAGTTCTGAGATCTGCTCTTCAAGGTCACAAATGACACTGGCCCTGTGGCACAGGCGATTCTTCTGTTATCCACAGTTTGTCACACGATGCCCGTCAGGTCCCTAAGACGCCTGGCGGGAACCTGGCCACACTGTGCCAGCTCTACCATGACAGCATGGGGTACCAGGAGGGGGTAGTTCGGAGGATGTGTTTGGCAATAGGGTTATGAAAACTCAACCCAGCGTTAGCCAGAGCGAGCAGGGCAGTTTGGCAGCCTGCGAGGAGAGGAGCGGAGTCTGCAGACGCTTGTCAGAGTCTGACTGTGGCTTAGTAAGGACGGCCCGCGGGGAGCGGCAGAGCAGAGCGCGGGGAGCGCAGTGCGCGGGGAGCAGCTGCCGCAGACGCAGGGAAGGCTGCGCTTCAGGCCGGGCCACCCTGACCCCCGCCGGCAGCCCGTGTGACTCCATGGCAGGTGCGTGTAGAGGCGCGAAGGGCACTTGGCCAGCGCAGAAGGGCTCTGGCTTCCTGGCCGACAGAGTTCCACGTCACTGGACATCGAGAGCCCAGGGGCCGGGCGCATGGGGCACATGTTGGGGAGGGTCGTCCAGGTGAGAGAAAGTTGAAGAATGTCTTTAGAGCATGATCTTCTGTACAAGCAACATTTATAGCTTGACGGGGGAGAAACAGGCATGAACTTTCAGGTTCCTTTGTGTGGCAACTGACGACAACTCTGTTTTCCTTTCCTTGTTGGGGAGTAGCATTCGCGATTTAACCAGCGCCTCCGTGCTGAATTATGCTCCCAACCTGTCTGCCCCACTGCCTTTTAATATTTTATTGCAGGACAGGGCCTTACTAAGTCACTAAGTCCTCCGTCTGGGCTTGAACTTGGTACCCTTCCGCCTCATCCTCACAGAGGGCCGGGCTTTCAGGTAAGCACCGCCACGACCACCGACAGCTTTCCAACGGGCCAAGAGGTAGCTGTGCTGCGGCCGAACTGAGCGCACAAGCTCTTCCCTTCCACAGAAGGCACAGGGGAACGGCGAGGGGCACGGGCTGGAAGGAGGGGCTCGGGTCCGGCTTCCCGCCCAGGAGGGGTCAGGGCGGCTCCGAGGCCTGGGCCCAGCCCGAGTCCCTCCCCGGAGCTGCCCACGGCGCGTAGATGGTCATGCCCTTTCCAGGCACCAGTCGATGGCCGTGTGCCGATGCGTGCCGGGGCTACTGTCGGCCCTTAGACTGCCGTCCTGGAAAAGCGTTTCTCTTGGTGAGTGGCACTGGGAAGAGGAGGCGCTGAGAGCCACTCCAGAGAGCGGCTAGGGGCGAGGTGCCCAGACCCGGGCAGCAGGTGGGAGAGAAGACGGAAGAATGCAGGAGGCGGAGCCGAGGGACGTGCGTCGCCCTGAGGTGTCTCGGAGGAAGGAGGACGACGACAGGCGAGCTCCGCGGGCGGCCAGGCGGCGCCTCCGCAGCGGATCCCCGGAGGGCGGCCCAGCGGCCCAGCACCTGCGCCCGCGGCACTCGGGCTCCGCCCAGAACGAGGCGGCTTCGTGCTGCCCTCGCCGCTTCTTGCCCGCTCCAGGTGCCCCTCGGTCCGCACCACACACCTGTTCTCACCCTTCCCCGGGACCAGCTCGTGAGCAGGGTCCAGCCGAGCAGGCACGCTGTGGGGACAGTGCCAGGACTGAGTCTGAAGCGCCATCGGGAGGGGACCCAGGCCCCGCGGAGGCCACCGGCCGGCCGAGAGCCGCCAAGCGCTGGCCCGGAACACGGCCTGGAAACGTGGGCTCCGTCCGCACGCTCAGGGCCCAGCGGCTTTGCCCCAGCGAGCACCTCATCCCCCGGCGACGGAAATCTTCTCTCCATTCCGAGCCAGCTCGTAGCCAGGTGACACCTCAGCCACCTCCTGGGCACCAAGGAGACGCTCAGCGGAGCCGCAGGCACAGCGTGCTGGGTCCCGGGCAGAGCTCTGCCACCGCCCGGCCACCTCCCGGGAGCGAGCCGTGGGGGCCCCGGGCCTGCACCCCCAGCAGTCTCTGCGCCCAGTCCCTGCCGGCCCCACCGCAGCACAGCTCTTCTGCTGCATCCTCTGTCGAGCCCGAGCCAGGAGGCAGCTGGCGCTGTAGAGCCGCTCGGGAGCTGGAGCTGCCAGGCCTGAGTCTAAATCTTGCCACTGCCACCACCCGTAACTACCTGGTGTCTCAGTTTCCTCCTCAGAAAGCGGGGGTAGCAGCTCTTCTGCAAAGACTTGCCCTGTGGCAGAGGGGCTGAAACCCGGGTTTCTCATGAAGCTACATCCCCAGCCCTTCAACTCCTATGTGGAGACGGGGTCTTGTGAGTCACCACGCTGCCTGGGCTGGCCTCAGACTTGTGGTGATCCGTCTGCCTCAGCCTCCTGGAGTGCTGGGGTTACAGGTGTGGGACACCATGTCCAGAGCGAAGGGTTTTTGTGAGGAAAAACCAGAATAACGCTTGGAGAGCTGACTGGTGTTCTTTCCCTCCTTCCCTCACGAGGCTTCAAGCCAGAATCCCAGCAGGGTGCCCGGTATGAACTTTTCCTCACCTTCCCTCTTGGGCCAAGGACAGGTCATGGTCGTAACGGCACGGTCAGCCTGCCCGGGGCTCTCCACGTTCACTGCCCTCCCAGGAGTCCTTAGAGACCACACCTCGTCACGTGCCTGTGCACAGTTCCTGGGATCCCCTCCGGAGGCTGCGTCTCTACCACGCAAAACGGAACCCGGTCGCGTGCCCTTTCAGACTCCGCCTCCCCAGCAGCACCGCCGCCCTGGCTGGGCCCCTGTCTCTCCAGGCCCTGATGCCCGCCACCCCCGGAGTCCCACTCCCCACAGGCAGGGCACAACTAAAGCCCCTGCGGGGTCATGATGGTCCCACCCCTGTGCACAGAGTGGCACGTGTGCTCCCAGCACCCAGGCCTGGGCAGCTGTGCAGAGATGTCCTCCCGCTTCTCCACCGGGCTTACTCACATGCGGTGACTTGCGGGTCTCCTCCTGCTTCCCATGATGGCCGCTCACGCTGAAGACAAGGACAAACTCAGAGCAGCCGGAGCAGCAGGGCGCGGCAGGACCGAAGGACGGGATGGGGGAGCAGACAAGGAAAGCTGCAGCTGAGACACTGCAGGCCAGGGCCCCAGCCAGTCTGGACCCCTGAGGTCCCTCCCAGGCCGCCCACCTCCCCATGAATGAGCCTTTTCGACCGTGAATAGGAAGAATTTTTTGTTTGTTTGGTTGCTAATTTTTGAGGCAAGGTATTGCTACGCAGTTGAGGCTGGCCTTGAACTCACTGTGTACTCCAGGGTGGCCTGGAGCTTATTTTCTCTTGCCTCGGTCTCCAGAGTGCTGGGATTGCAAGCACCTTGTGTGGGTTGGATTCCGCCCTGTCACCTGTTTGAGGGCCATCGTGCTCCCGTAGGGTGAGGGGCTACTATAGATAGGAGAAAGACAGGATGAACGTTTCACTGAGCTATATTAAACATCGGTGTGAAAGGGATTTATCGCAGTGGTCTGGCGTCTGCCTGACAAGCGCAAGGTCCCACATTCGATCCCTGGTACCATACACCGCAATCCCAGGTGTGGTGGCTCACACCTGTAATCTCAGCACTCAGGAGGCAGAGGCAGGAGGATTGCTGTGAGTTCAAGACTAACTTGGGCTACATAGTGAGTTCAGGGCCACCTGAGTGACAAAGCAAGACCCTGTCTCCAAAAAAAAAAAAAATCAGTGGGGAAATTTTCTACCTCTGCAGCCAGACTTCAGCAATTAGAAGGGCAAAGGGAGCTGGACGCTAAGGAACTAAAAGGACAGAGGCAGCTAACCTTAAGCAATGAAGAAGACAAAGACAAAACCTCAAAATCAGGAAGTTCCTAGGTAGCTTGATTAATGTAAGAACTGCACTTCTGGGAAGATGGTAGAGCGGTGAACAGCAGGTTTGGTGTCCAGAGGCTGGAATATGGCAGTGTGAAGAAAGTAAGGAGGGAAGTGCGTCCCCAGGACTCAGCAAAGATCTGAAGCAAGAAATGAAGCCCACATGGGGAGAGAAGAGACTCTAATGAAGAAAGAGGCAGCAAGCAGTGCTTTCTCCCTGATCCCTAACTCACTGTGTAGGAAGAGAGGCTCAAACCTGCAGATGCAGAGACTACTGATGACCCCAGAAGTCTCCATGGGGAAATATAACAGTGGAATGGACCAATGGACGTAGTGCATTGCAGTGTCTGGTGAATTACTAGGGTTCAGATGTCCCCCAGGAGAGGGTGGATAGCCATTTTGGAGAGGAACCAACTGAGCTTAGAACTCAGAGCAGTGTGAGGCTGGTTTCATCTAGCAGCTCCCACTGTCAGGGTGAGGAAGAAGCAAACTGAAGTCAGCAGGAGATCAAGGAGCTAAGTTCAAGCCAGCAGGAGGCACACGGGGTATTGTGGTCTGAACAATTTGGGTTCCAGCCTCATAGCAAGAAACCAGACTGAACCTCAGAGCTAAATAGCAAGCTTGCTGGAGTTACATATCCTAGCCCCTGGTAAATGTATGGCTGGATTACTGGGATTAATCCACAGGGATCTGGGCTCTGTGTGTCCAACTTGTCTACCACTGTGTGTGAAGACACACTATGAATGGACTTTAAAAAAATGTTTTCTTTTCTTTTTGTTTTCTTGGTTTTATGTATTTATTTATTTATTTATTTATTTATTTTTGCTTTTTGGAGACAGGGTCTCACTTTGTAGTTCAGGCTGGCCCTGAGCTCACTATGGTGCCCAGGCAAGCCACCCCGAACTCAGCAATCCTCCTGCCTCTGCCTCCCGAGTGCTGGGATGACAGGTGTGAGCCACCACGCCCGGCATTGTGGTATGCGGTGTTGACTGTTGGTGGGCATGTCTCCATGCCCAGCATTATATGTGGTTACCGGGGATCGAACTCAGGTCCTTGTGCTTGCGAGGCAGGCGCCGGAACCACTGAGCTAACCCTCCGGCCCTCTTGGTTTTATTTTTTATTATTCTTGTTTTTATATAAGTGTGAACATTGTCTTTAGGTTTTATCTTGTTGTTCTGTCCTTTTTGACTTCTTTACCAGGTTCAAAAGCTTTGCATAATCTTCCTTTGCCCTACAGCCTTGCTTCTAATCTCTTCCTCTTATTTCTCTATTTTTTCCTCCTAATCCCTTTCAAATTTTCTCCCTTGAAGATAAAGTCAGTCACCATACTAAGACATATTTATCATATACAATTTTCTGGTTTGTTTTAGATTTTGTTATATAACCACAAATAGAGCTCATATGGTCAAAGGTGACAAATTAATAGTTACCACAGTTTGGCGTTTTCTAGGCTGTGCTACAGTTATTGCTGACTGTACTGCCTTACCCAAAGTGCCATAATTGTTCTAATCAGGTATTCTTTCTGTATACCCAAGACTGAGACAGCTTGAGGGTCATAAAGGGCACCAGAGAGCTGTGGCAGAGAACCAGGGGCTGAGCCAAATAGGAAGCAACTTTTCATCCTTAACAATTAAAGAGGGTGGGATCTTGTAACAAATTCAAAACCCAAAAGCCACTTATATAGAGAAAACAGCTCTGGGAAATAGTCATTTCCTAAGACTTCTAAATCCTAGCAATAAAGCCACTTGCCATAAACATTTATAAGCATTAACCCAGGAATTAAACAAAAACAAAACAAAACAAAACAAAACAAAAACAAAAAAGTAAGAAAGAAAATGAGAAGACATTTAAGCAAGAAGAAACTCCAGCTCACCAAAGGCAAACCCAGGGGGCAATGAGGTGGAACTAATCAAAACCCACCCACCTAGACTCTCTAAAGAGGTAACAGAGGAACTAATAAAGCAGATGGATGAGGTTCCAGAAAAAAATAAAATAAAAAATAGTTTCTCAGTTCTCACAGATAACTAGAGAGATGGTGAACATAATGAAAGACATGCTTAGTGACTGTAGAGTAGGTACAGACAAAAAATAGAAGAGTTTAACAAAATGATGGAAACCATGAACACCCAACATAGGGAAAAAATGGAAAAAGAATCCATGAAATAGATTCAGACAGGTATCTAGGAGATTAAAAATTCCATTGAAAGTATACACAGCAAGCCAGGTATAATCCCAACACTGGGGAGGCTGAGGCAGGAAGATTGCCATGAGTTTGAGAACAGCTTGGGCTACATAGTGAGTCTGAGGCCTTCCTGAATGTCGTACCAAAATCTGTCTTAAAAAAACAAAAAACAAAAGTATACACAGTAGAATGAGAATATCACATACAAAAGACAGGATTGCAGTTAATGTCCTGAAAAGAAAGATTTCTTAATGTGGCAAAGGATCACAAAAAATTAAGGGAATAGCTGCTAGATGATGCAAAGAACATAATATTGAACAGAGTCAATGAAAAAGCAAGACACAGAGAAAATGACATAAAAAACATATTCACAGAGGTAATGGCAGAAAATCTGGCAAGCAGGGAAAAAGAACTGGATAGATAACTGAGGCATCTAGAACTTTAATTAGCCATGATAAAAAAATCTATACCAGCCGGGTGTGGTGGCTCACACCTGTAATCCCAGCACTCGGGAGGCAGAGACAGGAGGATTGCTGAGTTCGAGGCTTGCCTGGACTACATAGTGAGCTCAGAGCCAGCCTGAACTACAAAGCGAGACCCTGTCTCAAAAAAAAAAAAAAAATCTATACCAGGGCATATAATAGTTAAGATTCCAGAAAGTCAACACAAGAAAATAATATTAAAAGCTGTTAGATGGGCTGGCGATTTAGCTCAGTGGTTCCAGTGCCTGCCTCTCAAGCACAAGGTCTTGAATTCGATCCTGGTAACCACATGTAATCCTGGGTGGGATGACTCACGCCCACCAGCCATCAATACCACATACCACATTGCCGGGCATGGTGGCTCACGCCTGTCATCCCAGCACTCGGGAGGCAGAGACAGGAGGATTGCTGAATACGAGGCTTGCCTGGGCTACATAGTGAGCTCAGGACCAGCCTGAACTACAAAGTGAGAACTTGTCTCAAAAAAAAAAAAAAAAAAAGCTGTTAGAGAAAAGAAACAAATCAGCTATCAAGGAAACTGCATTAGAAGCACAACAGGCTTCTCAACACAAACCCTTAATCCAAGGGGATCTTGGCTTGATGTATTTCAAGTCGTGAAGGAAAACAACCTCCAACCCAGATTTATATGACTTGCAAAACTATCTTTCAGTATCAATGGAGAAATAAGATACTTCCATGACAAAGAACACCAGAAGAAATTCATGACCACGAAATCAGCTCTACAACATACTCTGAAGGATATTTTAGAAGAGATAACAAAGACCACAATTCCAAGAACATCAATAGAAAGATGCCAGCAAGCAAGGTGAGCAGCAAAACAGAGGGGAAAAACAGTGGACCAATAGCAGGTAAATAATATGACAAGGATAATCCAATACATCAATCATAACCCTCACTGTAAATGGTCTCAGTTTACCAATAAAAGGAAACAGAGTGGAAGAATAGATCAAAAAGCAAGATGAAATACTATCCTGCATGTAAAAAACATATTTAATTAAAAAAGAAATTCATAGACTTAAAGTCAAAGGATGGAAAATAATAGTCCATGCAACAAGCCAGAAGAGGCAGAGTAACTGTTCTATTTACAGACAGATTGGATTTCAAACCAAGACTAAACAAGAGA